>CM074500.1:15031649-15125087 GCA_037389245.1 Oryzias sinensis
TATTATTAAAGTCCCACTCAAATCATCTTTTGATCTATTTTAAAAGCCTTCCCATTGGTCTTTTAATTATGATTATTCGGTTCTTAGGCAAAAAAAAAAAAAAAAACTGTTGTTTTCTAGGACATAATTTTTGCAGAGTTTTTGCAGTAGTTTATCAGAAATATTTTGTGGCCAAGCCTTTGGCATAGAGTAAACTTCTCCTCATTTCCCATCATTCATTTGCCTACAGATGCGTCTTCCGCAAGCTTAAAGCCCCTCACAACCCCAACCTAACATTACTGTTACAACAAAAATGGTGAGCAATATTGCAGCTCTCTAGCCATAAAGGTTTGAGCGAGATCAGCTAGATGTCAACTCTGAACTGCAGAACATTGACCACTCATGCAGACATCACACCCACTCACCAATCCAAAGACAAAACAAAAAGCACCTGGTCGTTTTGGGAAGGATTTGTAGGTGGAGTGCAGGATGCAAAGGGAGGTGCTGAAGGAGAGAATTAGGAGACACAGACTGCGTTTAAAAGCACCTTTAAACTGGTTTTGTCCTTTACTCAGACTACAACAATAACACACACTAACATTTGGACAATGGCTTCCACTACTCCCGGTGATTTTCTACCAAAGGGAGGAAAGGTCTGCACCACCTTTCCTGACCTCCTCTTCCTCCCAGAGTTTGTGAGTTTTCATCTTTTTTTAACAAATCTTTTTTGCCATTACTCTTTTCATTCAATATTTTTCATCAATCATATCCAGAAGAGTTTTTTTCTTTTGTTATATTTCCTGCATCCTTTTTTCCTTAAATTTGTGTAATTTATTTTTTTAGATGAGTTTCCACTTATTTAGTGCTTTAAAACGGGAGGAGTAGAGTGATTTTTATTTATTTATTTTCTTATTGAACAGAAACTGTTTTCACGCCAACCTAAAAAATATCTGTTTGACATTTCAGGTGTTTGGGGGCTTGGTGTGGATCTTGCTCATAGCATACGGCTAAATATCCATTGAACCCCTGGGTGATGTTTGTGTCCGTCTTCTGCTTTGTTGGGACGGCACTTTGGTTCTTCATCTTCGTCTGTGGAGGCAATCAGGAAAGCTGTTGGCCAGCTGTGGTAAATTCATTATTTGTCGGGTGGTCAAATAGATGCATGTCCAGACAGTTAGGCAAATGAATATATAGATGAAATTAATAAAGAATTGATCAAAGCATCATCTGATTCTGCAGAATCACTCAGATGTGTCACTTTTTAGTGAACTTGTTCTGCCCATTCACACCACCCTTGGCAACGTGCGTTCAGGAGACTATTTGCAATGAAAAGCCTAACATGAATAATTGCACGTTTCAGGCCTCTGCATTCAAAACTCTTGCGTTTATACATAGCTTTGCAAGTTTTTAAGATCATTAAGAAAAAAATAAAGATCATTTTTGTGCTCTATGCACAAAACACTTGGCCACTAAATCTGCCTTGTAAGTTTAACCAGGTTAAACTTTGATCAATCAGGGAGTAGGACTGGATGGTGATGAATGGATGACGTTCCCTTTAATTCATTGAAGTGCCAACCATTTGAAAATTGATCACGGAGGAGAAATAAATAATTGTGGTTTACAGAAGTGTATGATACTAAGTTTTTCATATATCGAATAGAGCTGTGAAAGAAAAAGCCTGTAATAAGATTTGCGAGATTTGCACTGCTTCGACAATTCGTATCAAAACTCTTCCAACTGGAGGTGGTAGACATGTGCTAGTACAAAGTAGAAAAAAAAAGAGAAGAAGAAGAAGCCCCTAAATGCCTGTCCAGTGTGAAAACATTACGCTAAAAGTGTGTTAAAGAATCCGTGTTCAGCGCGTTTCCAAACACAAGGTGTTTGACAGTTGTGTCCACAGTTTAAGACCCTTGCAGGCAGATCAGAGACAGAAGAATTATGTTTTTTGGGAACAAACCAGTCACAGCACTTAGCAAAATACAAAGAGGATGCTTCAGAAGTGGAAAGCATGAAAGGGACTTTACTGTGTGCAGCCTTTGGATTTATATATTTTTATCAAAACCTTTATTTTGGGGAAAAATTGCTTTTATTTATCACACCTACACAGCTTCTGTCAGCAGCTCAGTAATGTTGCAAAAGTTACATAAATAGAAACTGAACTAAACTCAAAGTGATTGGCTGGTAAACAGACAAACAACTTTCTTCAGTTGGTTTTACAGAAACTCCCTGCCAGTTCTAAGTAACACAGCTGTGCAGATTATTTCAATGCTTGTGTTTAATTAACGCCATCACAGAACCAAAGGCTAATGCAATTTCTAGTCAACAAAAATTAAATCCATTATCTCCCTCAACAGTTGCTGCTGTTACATGGAGTTTCCGGAGAGGCTGCATTTTGCAGTAGTGGATAGCACCTTCACCTCACAGTGAGTGAAAAGTCCCTGGTTCAAATCCCAGATGGAACCTTTCTGTGTGGAGTTTGTATGTTCTTCCCAAACATGCCCGCATGAAAGTCCACACAAAATAAGTCAAAATAAGTCATGAATCTGTATCTCTAAATCGTCCTTATGCGAGTGTGTGGCACTGCAACATACTAGCAACCCTTTGAGGGTGTAGGCCACAATTGCCCAACAGTAGCTGGGTTGGCTCCAGCAATCCAGTGATCCCAATAGGGATTCCACAGATTCTGAAAATGGATGGATGGATTTCTGGAGTTATTGTTTAATTTGTGCCATTTCCTTTTGTTGACAGTCTTTTAAAACATTAACTTCATTCTCTTTTTTTCTGTCCTAGGACGTGGCCTTCCATTTTTTGTCAGCAGCTTTTTACCTGAGTGCATCAATTATTCATGTGATGCGGTTCATACTGACAAATGAACTTTCTTTTTTGGGACGCTTTTTAAGTGGCATAGACGACCCCAAAAAGATGGTGATTGTTTCAATTGTACATCTTATATACATGCACACACACACTGAGCATTATTGGTTTGACAAAAAACGTCCCTCATGTTGACACTTGATATACATGAAAAGTCTGTCTTAAAATCATTCATAACTATATGTTTTGTCGTGTTTCAGTCTGCATCCTGTTTGACCACTCTAACTTACTTCCTCCATGTCATTTTGGATGGAAGAGATCCGGCAAAGAAAACAACTCGTCTCAAAACCAGATGCCCACAGTTTATTAAAATGATATTAACTGTTTGTGTTTTTACTACCTTATTTCTTTATTTTTAAAATTTGGACAACACCATGAACGTGCGGCAAAGCTGCAAATCTTCACTTCAGGATTCTGTATGACTCCATACATTTAATGGAGTGGTACAAATATAGTATAAACACATGCCTCATCGTAATTAAGACAATAAAGTGCGCTTTTTTTTCTGTCTTTTCAACAGATAAAAATTTATTTTCATCAAATCAAAATGTATATAAAAAAAGTAGACTTATTTTGTGTGGACTTGTATCTTGTTTGTGTCTGGAGCCCGGAGGAGAACATGTACAATGTCATAAACATGGAAATGTCATAAAACTGAATTTTAATCAGACAATAAGGCTTTGAAGGATCGGCGACTAGATATTCAATGCAAAAACAAAAATAAATAGAGTCAGCAAAAGCAGAGCTAACCTTAGTCAGAGTTTCTTTTTAATAGTGTAACAGAGCTGCCGCTAAAGGCCTATACCACAATGTGGATGCCAGAACACTGAAGTCTTTATGTCAACTCTCAGTGTTTTATTTGAATTGTAGCAAAATGACCATAAACTACTCAATTTGAGCCATCCTAAAGCTGTGGGTGTTAAGTTAAGCAGTAGCGGTTTTAGGCACAGGCTGTATGGGCGATTGCCTGGGATGCAAATGTAAAGGGGCAGCTCAGTGCTTGGCAACAAAAGAAGAAGAAAATCGGTGCTGCCATTGCTTTTCTAATCTTTATTTATTTATATAAGAGGGGAAAAATGGGGGGGGGGGGTAAAAAAGAGAGAGGGAGAGAAAGTGAGGGGATACAAGGGCTGGGTCACTAATTTGAAAAAGTTTTGATTTTAAGCTGTGTAACATTTATGCTAGGTCTGCTGGAAAGACAAATATTACATCCAAAAGTGAAATTCTGACGCAAAGATAAGCGGAAAATATCTGTCCCTCGATACACTATGGGTTAGGAGGAGGGATAAAACAGACAGGGAGCAGTGTGCCAGTGTGCTCGTGCAAGTGGGGGTGGAGATACATGCACGCTGCCGAAGTGTACCATGTGATCATAAGGGGAACCAGATCCTCCCCAGCCTGACCAGGAGAGAGGGGGAGACCCCAGACCGGGGAGCACCCCCGGGGACCCACGTAGCCAGATGTGGAGGAGGCCCCCCTCCGGCACCGAGAGCCACAGCTGAGCCCGGCGTCAGGACCCCCAGGCCACAGGATGGGCGCGCTCCGCCATTCCGGGCGGCATCCATTGAGGCACCCAGGCGCCGGACACCAAGATGTGGGACGAAGCCAGAGCCCGGAGGGCCAGGAGCCGCCCACCACCCAGCCAGGGCCTCGTCACCGCAGGCCAGCCCTGGAGCCCGACCAAACAGCCCAAAGATCATGAGGCAACCACAGCTCTACCCCTACCTCCCCACACTACACTACCCTCTACAGCCCCCCTCACCCAACACGTTCCTCAACCCCTCCTCCCGTATTTCCTCCCATGCCCCCCCCACTCTGCAAAAGGGAGGGTGAGCCCCAGGAGGTCCTGCCAAGGCAGCCCCCAGGCCTGACCCCTACCATGCACTCTCTCACACACACACAGGTGTGGAGTAAGACCCCAGGAGAGTCAGATTTAATACCTGACAATGCCTCTGGTGGGTAAAGTTTTTCCTTTGTAGAATTTCCCCAAGCCATATGTTTTTTTTCTACATATGTCCAGAATGGGAAGAATATGTGCTTAAAAGGGTCCTCACAGAACACGTCAGCTAAACTGTTCTTCTGTTTCACATAAAAATTTGTCAGCACACTTTTTTGGATCAGTGTTGTTGGGTTTTAATACTGGAGGAATCGTTTTTGAAAAATACTTTATTTTTCTAGAAATTTAAGTTACGTGCAGCATCAGTTTAGAAATATAAATGTTTAAAAAACATTTTGCATACATTTGTTCTCCCTTGTAAGAATTACGTAGGCAGACAATTTCCCCACATCAAGCACTTTCCACATAGACTGGCCACATAGACTCATTTTGTCTCTGTTCCACAATACAGCTTTAAAAAGCTTATTTTTTTATTTGTAAGTCTTCACAAGGTTTTCACAAACTGTTGCTGGTATTTTGGCCCATTCCTCCATGCAGATCTCCTCTAGAGCAGTGATGTGTTGGGGCTGTCACTGATCTGGACATCTGGAGACTGGCTAGGCCACTTCAGGACCATGAAATGCTTCTTACGAAGCCACTCCTTTGTAACCAAGGCAATGTGTTTGGGATCGTTGTCATGCTGAAAGACACAGCCACGATATATCTTCAATGCCGTTTCTGATGGAAGTAGGTTTTCACTCAAAATCTGACGATATATGACCCCATTCATTCTCCCCTTCACACAGATCAGTCGTCCTAGTCCTTGTGCTAAAAGAAAAACAGACCCAAATCAGTGTTACTGATGGTAGCCTTTGTTACTTTGTCCCCCCCCCCCCCCCCCCCGTGTGGTTCTGGGATTTTTCATCACTGTTCTTGTGGTCATTTTGACCCTACACGGTGAGATCTTGCGGGGAGCCCCAGATGGAGGGAGATTATCAGTTGTCTTGTATTTCTTCCGTTTCCTAAGAATTGCTCCACCAGTTCATTTCTTCACACCAAGCTGATTACCTATTTTAGATTCAGTCTTCCCACCTGGTACAGGTCAACAGTTTTGTTTGTTGTTTCTGGTGTCCTTGGACAGCTCTTTAGTATTAATCACAGTGGAGTTTAGAGTGTGACTATTTGAGGTTGTGGATAGGTGTCTTTTAGGTGTCTTTTATATAGACAACCAGTTCAAACAGGTGCCATCAATAACAAGTGGAGGACAGAGGATACTCTTACAGAAGATGTTACAGGTCTGTTAAAGCCAGAAATCTTGCTTGTTTGTAGCTGACAAAACACTTATATTCCACCATAATTTACAGATAAATTCTTTAAAAACCAGACAATGTGGTTTTCTGGATTTTTTTTTCTCATTTTGTCTCTGACAGTTGAGGTATACCTATGATGAAAATTACAGGCCTCATCTTTTTAAGTGGGAGAACTTGTACAATTGGTGGCTGACTAAATACTTTTTTGCCCTTCTATAAAAATAAATAGTTAAATAAACTTCCATTTAATAGTATTTCTTTATTCAAATTTATGTAAATCAGGACAAGACAAAAAAAAGGCCTTTTGAAAAAGCTTGTAGCAGTGATGTACATTGCATCAGCGGGCTACAAACTCCCTGTTCTTTTTCGTTTTAATACTTTCAGACAAATAATACCATATGCGTCTTTGTTTTCCTCATCTGAGTTGGCATCTGGCTCAAACCTTTAAAGCTGGATAGTTCCAGTGTTGCTCGCCTTTTTTGTTAGACCGCTAATTTTAGCTTGGGTTGTGAGGGGCTGTAAGCTAGCGGGAGAGAGTGTAAACAAAGGGATGATGGGAAATGAGGGAAACTTACTCTATGCCATCAGTCCCACACAAAACTCAGAGGTGAATTTCTTATGAACTTCTGCCGCTCAGCAGAAACTTTGTCCTAGAAAATAAAACATTTTTTTTTTAAATTTTGCCAAAAAAAACGGCCTAATCATAATTAAAAGACCGCTGAAAACACTTTTACAATAATCAAAAATGATTGGAGAGGGGCTTGACAGCCCTTTGTATTTGCATTATTTTTTTTATAGATATTTTGCAGTTTCATTAATATGTCATGAGCGAATGCCATAAACTGAAATAGGGTTAAATTAAATCTGTGATTGATAAACTGGTATTAAAAGAAAAGTAGCTTTGGAACTTAAAAGTAGAATTTTGGTGATGCTTTTACAACAACAGAAAACAGTAATAGATGCTGTACAGTCCCTTCTTGTGTAAGCAAGATCATTACCATTTGTGGTATTTACACAAATAAAATAAACACATCAGGACATTCATAGGATTTGCATACAGCAGAAAACAACCCAAAGTCCGCGGAACATCTACCACTCATGCAGACATCACACCCACTCACCAATCCAAAGACAAAACAAAAAGCACCTGGTCGTTTGGGGAAGGATTTGTAGGTGGAGTGCAGGATGCAAAGGGAGGTGCTGAAGGAGAGAATTAGGAGACACAGACTGCCTTTGAAAGCACATTTAAACTGGTTTTGTCCTTCACTCAGACTACAACAATAACACACACCAGGATTGGGACAATGGCTTCCACTACTTCGAGTGATGTTCTACCAAAGGGAGGAAAGATCTTCACCACCTTTCCCGACATCCTCTTCCTCCCAGAGTTTGTGAGTTTTTCCTGTTTTTTAATAAATCTCTTTTATCATGACTCTTTTCATGCAATATTGCAATCATATCAAGGAGAGTTTATTCTTTTGATACATTTCCTGCATCCTTTCTTTCCTAAAAATTGTTATACTTGTTTTTTTCCCCCGTCACATAGAGGAGTTTTTAGTCTGACAAACTTTGTCTTGTTCTGCTACATGGATATTTGAAGCTCAACTTTTAGTAAAAAAAAGCATGTCCACATCCAAACAAGACAGATCAAATTTAGGATTCACAAAAAACTAAAGCCACAATTTGTGTTCATACTGAGTGCTTGAAATCCTTTATGAGAAATGGAACTGGACCTTAAGAGGTCACAGAGACTGTGACCTCTTAAGGTCAAACTGACAAGCTGAATTGTTTCTAAAAACACGAGTTTCCAAAGCAACAGGAAAACAAGAGACCAAAATCTATTTTAGCAACAAGACTAATATGTGAACAGAACTCCTAGTCATGCTTTACAGAAATTCAGGTCAACACATTTCTATGGCTAGTAATATTTTTCTTGCATGACCTGTTAACTTTTAAAAATGTTGTACATATTCAGTCTTTTTCATTAATAATACCCATGTGTTTTTTTTCTTTTCCTTAAAAGAGAAAGTTTGTTACTAAGGATCCACAAACCACACCTAATGTCTTCTTGTTTATTTTCTGTCCAGAGAATGAGATGAAATCTTTGTGAGACAGGTGGAAAAACACCTGGGTACACAGATATAGTTGCAGAGCGAGTTGTAAATGGAAACCAACCATCAGCTCATATAGCTGACTTGCTGGCTTGTCTCTTTATGAAACCAACTGCTGCTCAGAAATGGAAGCTCACTGATACTGTTTAGTAAAATCATCGTAGACAAAAAGAAGGCAGATAAGCAGCCGAAACTTACTGTTGTTTGCCCAGAAAGGGAACGTGGATGGACACAATTCCAAAAAATGTGGTCATTATAACCACAATGAATCCCACAACTTCATGATTCACAATATGTTACAAACCTTTTTTTTGCAATTGGGGAATCTCCTCAGACCAGATATGAAGTGAAATATATGCCAAGACATTGCAAAAAAAAGTTTCTAAGTAGCAAATGAAAACAATAATTATTTTAAAAATCTTTTTTTATAATTTTCATTTTCTACTTAGAAAATGTGTTTGCAATTTCTTGGCACATATATCACTTCATCAATATGTAATTTTAGTGAGACATGGAGTTGCATTAAAAGTCAGATATGCAGAAGTGGTGAGTTGGTCAAGTTGTGTGACAGTTTGAAGTAATATAATACAATGTTTTTATAATTGTAGACTCTTGTTTTGTTTGCTCTTCTTTTATTTCCTTAAAGATTTCCTGTTTGCTGTTGTTTTCAGCTTTTTCACAAATGTTCTATAAATGCCAATGCAGTCAAAAATAAGATAAGTGATGTTTGTCTTTTACAGGTTTTGTTCTCAGTTTAATTACGTTTCTGCATAGGAGATTTATAGAGGAAAACAAGACCATTAAAAACACTGGAAGTCAAAATATCATTATTTGAAGGAAACATGAATTGGAGGATATATGGTTTCATAGGTTTAAAAGGAAACAATAACGAAAGGAAAGTATTTGCAAACTGGTTGTTTGGTTTAGGGCATGGCACACTCTGTTCAAACAGACTGAATGTTGGTTTCTGGGTTTAAAAAAAAAAAAAAAACTAAAAGCTTTAGATTGAGAGCTGCTTGTCAGCACTTAGGCGTACTTTTGCGTTAATTTTTTTTTTTTTACAAATATCTTAAGAATATATATATAATCTTTTAGATAAAGTTTGCAAGATAAGTCACAGTTCCAGAAAGGTATGGTTAGTTCTGAGTAACAAGTGTAAAATGTTGCCTATTTACTCAGCCAAAGAAAGAATTACATGGAGTGTAATAGGATATCGGACTCTCAGACAGAAGACTATTCTAGCAGAAACTTTCCAATAGTATTGCACCTTTTCAAATTCACTACTTCTAATATTAATATGACTAAAATATTAATATGTGACTAATGTTACAAATTCACTCATATGACAAAAAACAAGCAGAAATTTGAATCTTTACCTAAAAAGTGCATTTCAGCAAATGTTTCCTAAAGATTAATTCGAGAATAATATTAATAATCACATCAAAATGATTTTTTTTATAAAAACACTGTTATATTTATGATTTATATTTATCAATATAAATCCGTCTGTAATTTTGTATCATGTAGCCTCCCCCCCCATTTTTGAACAATAGTGCATCCCCTTTTATCCTAAAAACAAGTTTCACAAAGTTGTTCTCTGAATGTTCTGTCAAATTATTTCTAAGTCACTGTTTGTCAAAGGAAGAGAAAACAAACAGCGACAATGCAGTTCATTGAAGAGAGGGTACACTGTGTACTTGTTTGTCTATTGATGAAAATGTACTGCAGCTGTGTGCTCTAATAACTGCTCTAGCAAAACTCAACTTGAAACTTGAAAACTCTACTGCTGAAATGAATGAAGTTTCATACCTGTTTGACCCTTTAGGTGTTTGGGGGCTTGGTGTGGATCTTGGTTGCGTCTACTCGAGTATATGACCCGAACCCCTTGGGCTGGGTGATGTTTGTGTCCGTCTTCTGCTTTGTTGGGACGACACTTTGGTTCTTCATCTTCGTCTGTGGAGGCAATCAGAGCAGCTTTTGTCCAGCTGTTGTAAGTTCATTATTTGTTGGGTGGACAAATAGATGAATGTCCAGACAGTTAGGCAAATGAATATATAGATAAAAGTATTAAAAACATGATCAAAGCATTATCTGATGTCACACTATACCGTCTTGTGGTGCATTCTATATCTCTATGTTTTTGTGATATAAAGGTACACATTTGTTTTTTAGACTACAGCACTGAGTCGATTCATGTTCTCATTTATGTCTTCCCACAGCATCCAGCTATTCATCTTCTGAATCCAATGAATCCCTTTCAAGGTCCCTGGGTTGTTGGAGCCAACCCACCTACTTTTAGTGGAAGGTGCAGAACACCTTGAACAGGTCGGTAGTCTGTTGTAGGAACACACACTTACATACTCAACTAGGGACAATTTAGAGATGCCAATCAACCTAAGAGCACGTTTATGGACTGTGGGAGGAAGAGTGAGTACTCAGAGAGAACCCAGGCATGGAAGAGGAGAACATCCATGTTTCTCACAGAAAGGTCCTAGCTGGGCCTCCACTCTGTGAGGCAAGAGTGCTAATGCTACTGTGCGGCCCTTGACTGCAGTACCTATTTGTTAAATTAGTATTTCTGAAAGAGCTGCTTGGGTAGCACCTTCACCTCACAGTGTGTGAGAAGTCCCTGGTTCAAATCCCAGATGGAATCTGTCTGTGTGGAATTTGTATGTTCTCCCCATACATGCATGAGCACTTCCTTCCACTGTTCAAAAACTCATAGCCTACTTTATGAATTAACAGTATCTCTAAATCGTCCTCATGTGAGTGTGTGGCACTGCAATAGACTAGCAACCCTTTGAGGGTGTAGCCCACAATTGCCCAACAGTATAGCTGGGTTGGCTCCAGTGACCCCATATGGATTCCACAAATTCGGAAAATGGATGGATGGATTTCTGGAGTCAATGTTTAGTTTGTACCATTTCCAATTGTTGACAGTCTTACAGAAATCACTTAAAACATTAACCCCACTCTCTTTTTTTCTTCCTAGGACGTGGCCTTCCATTTTCTGTCAGCGGTTTTTTACCTGAGTGCATCAGTTATTCTGGCCTACAGGACCCTTTCAATGTCCGAAATTATAACTGATGGCAATTTGAAAACCTACAGGCTGAGCATTTCTGCAGTGGTACATCTTACACACACACATTGAGCGTTATTGATTTGTCTAAAAACTTCCCTCATGTTGATAAATGAATAAATACAAATTGAGAGTCTATCCTGAAAAGGCCAGTGCAGCAGAATCCAACAGCTAGTCAAGTTAAGCAGTTTTATTTCCAGTACACAGTTGTCTTTACAAGAGGTAAAGGTCATTGGAGACCAACTCATTTACTTTTTCCATCTCTTAAAATATTTTACAATACTTTTTAAAGCCCTTCTTATAAAACCTAAAGTGGTGAAACAAAACATTGGCTATTAATAATGTAATGTTTAACAGAAATACAGTTCTTTATGTAAAGTTTATTAAAATAGCATTTTAATGCAAGTACAATCTTCAAAATAATGTAGGCATTCAAACAGCATTATTCCCAATACAGCATTGGCTTATATTTATTTGTAACTGTCTGTTTCTCCATTTTTTCAGGTTATGTCCTACGTGGCCACTCTTCTTTACTTCCTCCATGCCATTTTTTCTGCCATTCGATGGAAGAGATCCTAAAAAGAAAACAACTAAGGTGGAAAAATAGAAAAAAAAATTCTAAAACCAGATGCCCACTGTTTCATAAAATGACATTAATAACATTTGTGTTTTTACTACCTTCTTTCTTTCTTTTTCAAATTTTGACATAACCATAAAAATGTGCCATAGCTGCAAATCTTCACTTCATGATTATTTACTGTACATATGATAAAGTGGTACAAATTTAGTAGAAACACTTATTGTGTTAAGGCAATAAAGTGCACTTTCTTTTTCCATCTTTTTCTACAAATAAAATGTTTTTTCACCAAATCAAATACTGTATATATTTAAAAAAATAAAACTAATGTTGTGTGGACTAGCTTCTTGTTTGTTTCTGGAGGCTGGAGGGGAACATATACAATGTCATAATACTAAAATAATAATAATAATAGATTTATCTGCGCTTTTCCAGACGCCCAAGGCACTTACAATGTTTCCATTATTCATTCACTCGTCATTCATACTTGTTGATGGTAAGCTACTGATGTAGCCAAAACTGCCCTGGGACAGACTGACAGTGGCGTGGCTACCAGTACACGCCTACGGCCCCTGTGACCATTACTGGGACACTCATACGCATTCACACACCAATGGTACCAGTGGAGCAACGCTGAAGGCAGGGAGGGTGAAGTGTCTTGCCCAAGGACGCAACAACAGTTGACTGGGGGAATGGAGATCAAACTACCGACCTTTTGATCATTGGCCGACCTACTCAACTGCCTGAGCCTCAGGGTTTGAGGGATCAAATAGGAGGCAAAGGCAGAGATAACATCTGAAGTCTTGTACAAAGAGCCTCAAAAACTGTTTACATTCATGTATTTATTTACTATAAGGCAAATAAGATGGAAGACTTCAAATTTTATTTGACATTAGTTTTAGTCATTTTTGTTAACTTCTTCCTTTGATCTTAAATAATAAAGAAAATCACCAACTTGTCTGACAATGGGCAACTCTGTGGGCTAAAGACAGTGACCACACGGCTCAGGTTTTATTAACTTGATAGACCCAACAGAAACAGGATGAACCTGATTGTTCTCAAGTAAAGCAAAATAAAGAAGCATTCATTCCTGAACTAGATCTTGTCATGGTTTGGATTTCTTTTGTCTTGGTTTTTGATTTATTTCTTGTTCTATGAAGTTTGGTTCTGTTTCCTGTTTTATTTTGAAATGTGTTCTGTTTGGTCATGTCCCTGAGTTTTACTTCCTTGTCCCTATCTGTCCTGATCATGTTCACCTGTGTCTTGTCTGCCCTGTCTGTATTTAAGTCTCGTCTCTCCCTTCCTCTTGTGCTGGTCCATTAACGTCTTCATGTCATAGCTTTATTTATGTCTTGGATGTCGCCACAGTAAGTCTAGTTTTGTTTTTGTTATCCTGCTCAGGCAGTGCCTTTAATTTTGCAATAAACCCTCTTGCCTCGGAACCGTTTGCCTCCTGCCTCTGCGTCTGGGTCCTACCTGCTCTCAAGCCCCCCTCACCCTGACAGAATGGACCAGCATCACTTTTTTCTGGACCCAGCAGAGCAGGACATGTGGCTTCTAGAGGCCTACTGCCTAGAAGCAGAGCGGACCAGGACATGCTGGGTTTTTGACCAGGCCCAGTTCTCTTATGCCTGGAGTGGGAGCCATCTTGACCTTAGAGGGAGCTGTCTTGCCATGAGGGGGGATCGTTGGCGCCGTCGTCCCCGCCGTCCCCTTCAACATCCCCTTCCTGTTCCGGAGGTGGTCCGGCACGCACCACAACCCCTTCCAATGGTGGTCCCGGATGCACTCCAGCCCCTTCATGTTCCGGTGGTGGTCCCGGATGCACCACAACCTCGTCCAGTGGTGGTTCCGGATGCACCACAACCTCGTCCAGTGGTGGTCCCGGATGCACCACAACCTCGTCCAGTGGTGGTCCCGGATGCACCACAACCCGCTCCAGTGGTGGTCATGGACGCACCCCGACCCGTCCCGGCTCCCAGGGGGCTGCTACCTGCACCCCGACCCGTCCCGGCTCCCAGGGGGGTACCTCCTGCACCCGACCCGTCCCGGCTCCCAGGAGGGTGCCACCTGCACCCCGACCCATCCCGGCTCCCAGGGGGATGCCGCCTGTACCCCGACCCGTCCCGGCTCCCAGGAGGGTGCCACCCGCACCCCGACCCATCCCTGCTTCCAGGAGGGTGCCGGCTGCACCCCAATCCAATCCTGTTCCGGTGGTGGTCCCGGACGCACCACAACCCGCTCCAGTGGTGGTCATGAACGCACTCCGACCCATCTCTGCTTCCATGGGGGTGCCGGACGCACCCCGACTCACCCCTGTTTCCAACGGGGTGCCAGACCCACTCTGGCCCCAGCTCGACGGCTGGCCCGACCTGCCGGCCGACTGCTGGCCCGACCCGCCGGCCGACTGCTGGCCCGACCCGCCGGCCGACTGCTGGCCCGACCCGCCGGCCGACTGCTGGCCCGACCCGCCGGCCGACTGCTGGCCCGACCCGCCGGCCGACTGCTGGCCCGACCCGCCGGCCGACTCCACGCCCGACCGGCCAGCATACTCCACGCCCGACCGGCCAGCATACTCCACGCCTGACCCTAGAGGACTCCATGCCTGACCTGCCAGTCAACTGCTGGCAGAACCCAGGCTTAACCACGCTTTCCCAGACTTTATGCCTGACCCACCTCGTCTGCCTCGCCGGACCGCTCGGCCTCCAGGCCATCCTCCGGACCTGCCTCGCCGGACCGCTCGGCCTTCCGGCCGTCCTCAGGACCTGCCTCCCGGCCGTCCTCCGGACCTGCCTCGCCGGACCGCTCGGCCTCCCGGCCGTCCTCAGGACCTGCCTCCCGGCCGTCCTCCGGACCTGCCTCCCGGCCGTCCTCCGGACTCTTCCCTGCCTCATCGATGTGCCAAGCCCGGCCTCCCTGAACTATGTTGCCTATCTAAGTTTGTCTCACAGGCCCCCTCCTCCTTGCTTGACTTTTGGAACCTCGGTGCGGTTCCTTGAGGGGGGGGGTACTGTCATGGTTTGGGTTTCTTTTGTCTTGGTTTTTGATTTATTTACGGGAAGTCTAGTTTTGTTTTTGTTATCCTGCTCAGGCAGCGCCTTTTGTTTTGCAATAAACCATCTTGCCTCGGAACCGTTTGCCTCCCGCCTTTGCGTCTGGGTCCTACCTGCTCTCAAGCCCCCCTCACCCTGACAGATCTGCTGTTACTTGTTTAGGGGTCGCCCAGGTCCTTTAGTCCACTCCAGGCCCTTCATAAAACAAGAGGTACAGTTGTGCTGAAAGAACACTTTAATTAAATAGAGCTATGGATTATAGGGGAGTTCACAGCTGAAACCTGAAACACTGATATTATGGAGATTCAAATAGAGCACTTCAGCAATCTGGCACAGTCCTGACAAACATCGTCATACACAGTGTTCCCTTCAAGTTTTCTGTTTCAACAAAATGAATGTTTAACTTTGTAAAACGTTAAAATGTAAACAATTTAACTTTCAATTTATGTTTGACACCTTGTACTATTGGAATAAATATATCAACTGACTCTTGGGCCAAACCTGAATTCTTCCCCTACCCCTACGGCTTCTCCCTACGCTTACATTTAGCCCTCCAAATCCAAATGGAGAGTTATGGAAAAATAGTGCCTTCTAATTCAGACTTCACTCCCACTGACGCCATCAATAGTTGCCAGTCATCCACATTAGCATGTAGCTGCCAGCGGTCGGAAAATGCATAACATCAATTGTATAACTTTAAAAAGGTTGTACTAAAAGAAGTCATTACTTACATTTAAATGTATACTTCTGTGCATCAGAGCACACCCACGTGAAGAAATGCGTTTCTCCTCCGCAGCACAGCGTGAAGCGGATTGCCCTCACGGGACATAGATCCCTCCACCGTGAGGGTTTCCGCTTCAAAAACTTCAAAAAACACCCCTATCTCTCCAAATACCCCTACAATTGGAGGGATTGGGATAAACTGGAGGGGGAAGTATTTGGATTCGGCCTTAATAGTAAATGTTGTTTGTTGGAAAAGTCAGTGTAAATGCAAACCTGAAATAACCATTCTCATAAAGTGACATGGAACCTTGGGACTTTTTCTGTGGGATATATTTGAGACAACATAATCATTCTGTCATTGAATCAGTGGTCCAAGTGGCATTGACGCGCTACAGTGCTTTTCTATCTTCTTTTAAGATCTACGTTCCTTAGAGTCACAGTGCCATTCACTCATGAAAAAACATAATCACACACTGATTGTGACACGCTGCCGAACATCGGCACCAACCTACAACCACCAGCTAAGTGGGGTTCAGTGTCTTATCCAAAGACATTTTGACACATGGGCGGGCAAGGCAGAAATCAAACCTGCGATTCTCTGGTCAGAGGTCTACCGCTCATCCATGTCCACCTGTAAAAATCTCAAGGATGCAAAAAAATAATTACTTTTGAGCAGACGTGGTCCGTTTCTAACCTTAATGCAGGGACTTGAAGCTTTATTCGCTTCCAGCTCAAAGGTTCATCACACACCCTCTTTTCTAACCATTTCAGACTTTGGTAACACACAACAGAAAAACGAAGTCTAATTAAGTAAGTATAATAATTTTATAACAATTTAAGACTGGTTCTATGTCAAGGATCTTCAGCAGAACAAAGCAAGCTGCCTGATCCAAACAAACAAGAATAAAAACGCTTTTGTTCAGAAGGATCCTCAATGGTATGTGATAAAGTGTTTTCCGTGTATATCTAGTGGGGAGTAGCACTGATGAGTCTCTTTTTGGATGTGAAAAACATGGCCTATCGCCACGATTTTTTAAATATATTTTTACATGCTGCTAAGTATGTCTCATATAATGCTAACAAAAGTAAAAAAAAAAAAAAATAGAAGGTTTACATGCTTACATCTTGAACAAGGCTACATGCTTTTTGGCACACAATGTGTGTTTAGAAATTGTAGATGTTTTCTCTTAACCCAGAACCATTTGAAGTAAAATAAAAATTTGTCATTTCAAACATAATTTTCAAGCTTGTTAAAATAGAAAAAGCCCTCACACACATACCAATCTTTACTGCCCCACCCTAACCCTGCACTATGTCATGTGTAATAAAATAATACAGCTAACACCTTATACTTGAATTATAGGAAAACAAATAAATAAAAAACAAGATGAAACAAAATTCAGCCTCATTAATAAAATGAATCTCATTAACAGTATCATAATGCATAATTTAAACTCTACAGTCAGATTTTTTTTGTTGAACTACAAAAACAAGTTACTAGAAAAATGCCCAATTTCTGTGACTCTGGTTAGTATGCAGAAGAAAAGCAAAACATCAAAGTGGAATGGTGGGGCTTTTAAATAGTCCTCCACCAAGTACCAACAGGTTCAAATTGAATGTGTTTACACTCACCTGCCACTTTATTAGGTACACCTGTCCAACTGCTTGTTAATGCAAATTTCTAATTAACTAATCACATGGCAACAACATAATGCATTGAGGCATGTAGACACAGTCAAGATGATCTGCTGCAGTCCGTGCCGAGCATCCGAAGGGGGAAGTAAGGTGATTTAAGTGACTTTGAACGTGGCATGGTGGTTGGTGCCAGGCCTGTCTGAGCATTTCAGAAACTGCTGATTTACTGGGATTTTTACCCACAACCATCTCTAGGGTTTCCAGAGAATGGTCGATGAAATAGAGCAAGAAATCCAGTGAGCAGTGGTTCTATGGCCAAAGGTGAGATGAAAATAGCCAGATTGGTTCCAGCTAGTAGAAAGACAACAATTACTTAAATAACCACTCGTTACTACCGAGGTATGTAGACCAGCATCTCTGAATGCTCAACACGTCCAACTTTGAGGCAGATGGGCTACAGCAGCAAATGACATCAACAGGAGTCATTTCTGTCTGCTAAGAACTGGAAAGTGAGGCTACAATTCACACAGACTCACCAAAAATAGGCAATACAGGATTGGAAAAATGTTGTCTGGTCCCATTAGTCTTAATTTCTGCTGCAAAATTATGATAGGGTCAGAATTTGGAATCAACAACATGAAAGCATGGATCCATCCTGCCTTGTATCAACAGTTCAGATTGGTGGTGGTGTAATGGTGTGAAGAATCTTTTCTTGGCACACATTGGCCCCCTTACTAGCAACTGAGCATTGTCCAAATGCCACAGTCTGCCTGAGTATTGTTGCTGACCATGACCATCCCTTTATGACCACAGTGTTCCATCTTCTGATGGCTACTACAGAAGATCACATCTTCATATCTTCTGAACACACATTCACAGTGTGTGAATGTGTGTGTGCATGGGTGAATGGGTCTGTGACTGGAAAGCACTTTGGGCCTTCGAAAGGAGGTAGAAAAGTGCTGTTTTTAAATTTATTTTTATTTATTTATTTTATTATTTTATTTATTTATTAAGTGCTTTTTAAGTATACGCCATTTGCCATTTACTTACTTCCAGCAGGATAATGCGCCATGTCGTACAGCTGAAATAATCTCATACTGGTTTCTTGAATGCGACGAGTGCACTGGACTTAAATTGCCTCCACAGTCACCAGATCTCAATCCTATAGATCACTTTTGGGATGTGGTGGAACGGGAGATTGGCATCATGGATGAATCGCCGACAAATCTGCAGCAACTGTGTGATGCTATAATGTCAAAAATGAAACAAACTCTAAGGATTTTTTTCTAGTACCTTGTTGAATCTATGCTACAAAGGATTAAGGCAGTTCTGAAGGTTAAAAAGGGGTACAACCCGGTACCTAATAAAGTGTCCGGTGAGTATGTATAGCCTACACAAATTTTATTTGTTGGTGATTTAAAAAAGTTATATATATGTTTTGAGAAAAACAAAGTTTCTTTTATTAGTATAAACGGAAGCTCCAAGTATAGTTAGAATGTAGAAAAGCGCTATATAAGTATACGACATTTACTATTTAGTTACTCCATAACAAGAGTCATAAAGTTTGTGTAACCTGAAAACTCAATGAGCTGTGTTTTTTACCTAACACCAACAACATTTCCCATGAGTGGAATTCACTGTGGCTGGGGGAACAGGATTCCTCCTCAGGTTGCCTCTGTTGCACCTATCACAGCTCTGCAGCTCACATGAAGTGTCAGGCTGCCATGGGTGTCACAACAAGAAGGGTGTGTCTGCTTTGATCTGGAGGAAGGAGATGTTGAGGGAAGGGATGTCTCACCCACAATAGCAGAACGGGTTTGTACGCTAATCTGCCTTTCACATAAAGGTCGGATACACCTGTGACCGCGCCGTTAGTTCATTCAGGAGCTCACTTCACATCAGAAGAAGGAACAGGCAGAGATGGCTGCTACTACAGCACAGTCCATGGGGAGCCTGCCCAGCGGAGTGGAGATATGCACAACTGCTCCGGATATATTTTATCTGCCCGAACTGGTGAGTGGGAACAACTAAAACTGAACACAGAGCTGCCAGAGTTACAACGCATCATTTATCAATTTCAGAATGTGTCCATTAAAATTAGGAGAGTTTTAGGTTGTGTTTTTCTCTGTTTGAATTATTTATCACAAAACAAAGGTGCCAACAAAAGAGATGGCACATCGTTAATAATGCACATTATCATTATTCAAGAAAAAAAGCCACCTGTAAACAGAGTTTTATAATCCTGCATTCTGAGACTACTGCCACACTTTCAAAAAGTAAAATCCAAGAATAAGTTAGGAAGCTTTAAAAACTTCTATTATCAGGCGTCCTTTGTAATGTTCATTTATTTATCATTGGAAAGAAATTGATGTAATTACAGGTATTTGTTTTTGTACTTAAATGGTAAATGGATCATAGTGGAAAGAGAGAAGATAAAACACATTCCCCATTTGGGAGGAGCACCTCCATCTTTTCACCTCTCGGATTTCACGCCTATTGTCTGCTACTGATTTGAGAGAAAAAAATGCTATTCTATCTTATCCAACAGAAGAAAAACTAAAACGCAGAAACTGTGTACAAGAACAAAAATGTGCAGGAATAGATGCTTTTGTGGTTCAGCAGATCCAGACTCAAAAACTGTTTAAATGACAGCACACATCAGTGTGTTCATGTCTTCAGGTTAGGCAAACTGTTATGAACAAAGACCTGTTAAAACAAGCCTTTAGGCATTGTAAAAGTAAAAGGCTGTTTTGAATTGTCTTGACACACAACACACCGGTAACAGTCAGGTTTTTAAATCCACTTCCAAATAAAACCAGAATGGTCTAATGAGCTGCACCTTGATGAGGTTAACCCTTCATCCCCATGTTTATTTCCAAATAAAGCTGAGTATAAAGAGAAACAAGAGAGAATTCAGATTTTTTTTTAGACAGAAAAAATATCCCAAGCTTCAGTCCTTCTGCTGCTGAACTTTCTGGAGAAAAGTTTAACAGAGAAAAAAAACAAAAAAACTCAAATTTTGAAGATTTTGAACAACTGAATGGCTCAGGAGATCATGCCTATTACCTCACGGAAATGACAGAAAAGTTGCTATTTCTATTTGTGTATTGCTCAGTTTAGAGTAGCTAACATGTATTAAATATCAATGCTAAATATTTTTGGCTCTGAGTTGGAATTATTGCTTTTTAACGGTTTATTTGATCTTATCAGTTAGAGGTTTGTATTAAAAGAAGTAATTAGTTTGAACAAATTAATACATTCTTTGTTATTTTATTTATTTTTTAAACAACTTTTGCCAAATACATTTTAAAGAAAAAAATGTACTCGAGTCAAGAATAAAAAAAAGATTATCCCAGAGATTAAATGTTTAGATTGTATTGCAGAAATGGAAAGAGGTGGTGGGAGTGTCAGCTTTTTGAGGGGTTCAAAGTACGTCTGTCAACTGTCGCTTTGTCTTTTGCTTTAATAGCCTTTTTTTTCTCTCTCTCTCTATAAATGCAAAGGAGTGTCTTTGAATGAGTTGTTCTGGATTACAGTCCTGATGTCAAATGAACACAAAGGTTTTATGAGCACTAATTTCACTATGACTCAATTTCATTGCTGAATTCCTAAGAGTGATTCAGGGGGGTTTTTAACATTGGGTAACCTAAACTAAGCACTGCCCACATAGTTTTCAAGAGAAGTGTTTGTTTAGTCAACAGTCAAGGATGGAGCAATTTTGTTGTTTGCCCTTGGAGTTTCAACCATTTTTTTCAACATTTTTATTTAGTTTCCAATAAGTTCCTTTTTTGATTGTTTTCCCACTATTTGACGATGTCGTTAGATTAACCGTCAGATTCATAGAGTAGGCTACCCTGTAGAAAAACGTTTTTGCGCACTTACATAACCCACTTGAAAATGATTACATTTTCAAAGTCTCTTCTTAGCAGTGTTAACCCTTGTGCTATCCTAGGCACTTTAACATTGGGAGTTGGGTCATCTAGACCCACTAGACAGTGTGCTGAACCTTTTTTCTGCAATGATTTGTAAACCTCGCTGGTGTCCATGGATTACATGAAATCTTTCCACCTTTATCCACCTTTGTCTTGGTAGGGAGAATAAATGTCAGTGGAAGGGTGGGGTCATCTAAGATAGCACAAGGGTTAAAACATTAAGGTGTCAAAACTAAAAAAAGGCTGTAGCTGTGAAACTCTTAACAAAAGCTCAGCCCAATTACTTATTGCATTACTCAATTGACAGTGAGTAACAGGGGTTTTATGTAAATTCTCAATAATAATGTAATATGATTCTGCGGCAATGTCGGTTCTTTTACAAGGGTAAATTGAAATAAAAATGTGCATTATTATTGAAAATTGTATTTTTAGTCACCCTCAGTGTTACAGACCACTGGTTTGCTGAACTGGCCTTGCCCGAATCCGGGCCCTAGCCCTGTATTAGGATACAGATAAGACAGCCAGAAGTGCCTGCCAGCTTTTTGTTAAACTTTTTTCTTACTCTGGCCCTGACACATTATATCCAGTGTCTGTTCAAATCAAGTCAGGATTCAAAATGTTATAAATGTTAAATAAACTGCTGAAAATGATCAATGCTGGCTCTGTAAATGTGTTTACCTTTTCTGGTCGCAGGTGTTTGGTGGTCTGGTGTGGATTCTGGTGGCATCGACCCATGTGGTGTTACCAAACCCTCTGGGATGGGTGATGTTTGTCTCTGTGTTCTGCTTTGTCATGACCTTCCTCTGGATGGTCGTCTTTGCTGCTGGAGGTCATAAAAGCAGTTCTGGCTGGGCTGCCGCTGTAAGCAAAAGAAGGGAAATGTAAAAATTAGTGTGCTGTGGCTTTTGCTTAAATTTGTTTCTTCTTGGGTTTGTGTGCAGGACTTCATTTACCATGGATTGGCGGTGCTCTTTTACCTGAGTGCAGGGGTAGTTTTGGCATTCATCACAATTGTGATGAAAACAGTAGATTTTAGAACGTACCAGATTCTTATTTCTGCTGTGGTAAGTTCTAACCAAGCATGTCTCAAAATCCAATTCTCTTTTATTTTTAATTTATTGTATTAAACTGTGTTCACAATCAAAAAGAATGAGCCCAGACATATATTTTCACTGTACACATGGTCTTTGAGTTTATGGTCTGGTTCTGCTCCATGGTGTTATAGAATTCAGAGATGGTGAACTTTTTTATGCTAAAAGGATTTAATTTATCATCTTGTTAAAAGAGAAAAGCTAAAAGTTAAAAAGTTAAATAAGGTAAAACCTGCTTTACATGATACAGATCAAGATTCTTCTTTTCTACTGAAAAAAAGAACTGATTTTTTTGGGGGACTAAAAAGCATTTTTAGTTGTTAAAATTTTGAAAAGCTACGGTAAGTTTTGTCATAAGTTAGGTCAGTCTGACAAACCAAAGTTAGACAAACTCAAAAGCACAACTTAAAATCTAATGTTTTTGTGCCTTAACATTTTGCCTCTATCAAAATTATTTTTTTGTAGTGTAGCGTTTCTTCTTTTAATTTGGTCAAACCTACGAGGATATACAAAGATTTATCCTTTGACAATCTGTTCATTTTTCATTTGTTTGTCAGGTTTTTGCCTTTGCAACCACCCTGCTGTACTTTATCCACGCCATCCTCTCTGCCATCCGATGGAAACATTTTTGAAAACGTCAGAGAGAAACTACTGGATGGTGTCTGATGCACATTGACAAACATAGTTGTACATGCGTGTGCCTGAGTGTCTGCATGTCTGCTGAAAATGGCCACTTCAAACAAGGTGTGGCACATACACCTTATGTTACTGCACTCATTATGAATCCATCACTTAATTTGTTTTGTGTTTTCACATAAAACATGAAGAGGTGACTTTCTGCATGAAGAACCAAAAACTGCTTACAAAGACAAAATGTCAATTTCTTCTGTATGAATGTGATGCTGTATGTATGAAAGCAAACACTACTTTACCTTCCTTTCAAATAGAAAATAAACGGCTAAGAAAAGATATGCATTTTTCAAAATGTGTTTTTTTCTAACCCTCTTTTCTAACCAAGGGATTAGTCTGTTTACCCGTGGTTTAGTTTAATCATTACCTATTGAATTCTATGACTTCATGTTCTTTATGATTTCATGTTTATTATACAATTACAGGTATGAAGCCCATTGAGACAACTATTGTTGTAATATTGGACTGTATAAATAAAATGAACGACCCAGGGAGTATTTCAGGCAGGCAACTCGAGCAGGGCGTTTACCTGGTTACTCCTCCCGGCGGGCGGTTCAGTCTAATTAACTCACCTGTTTAGTGTCCTACTTAAGTTCTAGGTGTGCGGTCCAATCCCTCTTCTTCCATTTTTTCGCGAGCTCTGCGTTCATCACCCCACCCTCCTCCCTGGCTTCCACCTGTAGGCTCCGTTAGGGGTAGTTTAATGCCCAAAGTTTTCTATGAGATCTTTGTTTTATGCATCTGAACGGAGCCTTAAGCCAAACTAAAAGAAACATGGAAATACATCTTCTTTACTGCATGAGTTGTCTGACTGAAATGGAATTGAATTGAATTATTACCCCAAATTAGGTTTTATTTTGTATTATAAATTGGTTGAGATGAAAAGTCTACTCCAAAGCTACCTGACACCTTCCTTAGTCACCTTGCTGCGAAAATGATTCAGCTGTTTTTTCTTCAATGGCTTCATTTTATCAAATAAGAAAAAAGGGAAATAAGAAAATAAAAAACAACCTGAAGGAATGTTTAAAAATGTATTATATTAAACTCTTTTTCTTATGTTTTCTAATTTAAAGATAGATAATCTGATTTTTTTTTTCTAACTAATCATATTAACCAAAAAAAAAACTGCCCTACAAATTGGATCACATTTATTTTAGATTTACATTACAGAAACAAAATGAAATATCAGTCATGTGATCTATTTTATGTTATGTATCCTTTTTTTCTTCTTCTTTTTGAATGTAATTACACAAATAAATAACAGTACAATAAAATGTCTTTTCATGTTTTAGGAATGAATATAGTGAAGTTGAATTTCTCATGTATTCTTGAGATTAAAATATAATTTAAAAAAAGAATGTCATTGCTTGTATGTGTGATTTTTATTTGCAGTTTTTACTACTCCACATTGAAATACGTTTTACTTTTGTTGATGTGGTTGCAAGTAGTTGACAAAAATTCCATTTTACCTGAAGAAGCATGATCTGAAGGTGAGCAGTTAGATGGTCTTTAGCCTTTGTTTTGTTGCCATCTTAAAATAAGAAACAACCAAGGCCTCTCCCTGTTCTGTAGCAACCCCCAATTGCTAATTTATGCATTTCTGTGCCAATTTCGTCAACATCACTCCATTGGGGAACCAAAAGGGATTTTTCTTGTGAATCAAAACATAAGACATGTGACAAAGTTAACACAATAAAGTGAAAACACTCCTTTTCATTATTAAACTGGACACTTAAGCTGCTCATACTTATGTAACACTCAATTCTGAAGAGGTACAGCTGTACCACTATGGGCACACCCAATGCTGAGTGGGTTTGGCTGGGTCTTCTTGGTTGGGACTTCATGGTGCTGTAGGTTACTACAATCACATGAAGGCCCTTTTTTGTTTCCAGGGTAGGAATCTACTTAAATAATGGTTTCCAAATGATGTGTGATTTGCTGTGGCGACACCTGAGGGGAGTGCATCCCTTTTCCTTCTGTCAAAAGTTAAAACAACTTTTACTTTTTTAATTTACTTATTTTTTTTTAAATATAAAATATGATACGTTTGATTTGAAAAAAACTTTATATGATCCTTTAAGAATGAAATCCATTAAAGGGTGAAAACAAAAAAAAGGAATCAAAGTATGCATTGCACCACAGAACAATAGTGAAAACTCATTATATCTTGTTGAATCATCAATCAAAAGAGGTCTTAAGACTTATGATAACATGGGTGGTCCTGAGGTGCAAATCACATTAACAAATCACCTGACGCCAAAAGCCTTTTAAAGATCACAACAAAAATTATATAATGGAAAACAAATATTAAAAATTGGCATTACATTTTAGAAAAACAAAACAATTCCAAAAACCAAAATATAAGAAACAAAAACTAAAAAAAAAATACATTTAAGAAAACCAAATTAACAAAATCAAATGAAATCTTAAAAAAAAACATGAAAAGGCAGTTATTGTGGAACATCACTGATTGGATGATGACGTTTGTCCATCATTTCAACCAAAAGTTATTTTACATTAAGCTATACTTGATATTATCCAATAAGTGATGTCCAATAATACCTTCCCTTTCCAGTTTCTTATTGTTTTTTTTCCTTTTTTATCTTAACATTTTATTTTATTTTCTGGAAATTCATTTTGTTTTCAAAAAATGTCATTTTTTTCTATTTTTCTTTCTTACATTTTGGTTTCTGGAATTTTTTACGCCATACTGTTTCTAAGTTTTGAACTGTGCGTGTTTCTTAAAAGACAACTTGGTTTTATGTTCTGTGTCACCATGTTAAAGAGGTACACTCCCAGGTTTGATTTCTGGATAAACCCTGCCTTTATTGACCAAGTTAAGATGGCCGCATTGACTGAAGATCTCAAAGTTAATGTGCATTTGACTCATGGAGGGAGTGGAATTCTGATTTCCCCACCCTTAACAATTTAGCAGATTGTTGGTGGATTACGCCATAGGCAAGACTGCTGCTCCTTTTTTTCTTCCAACAATTCTCCATTTTTTTCTCTGTATGGAGTTATTGGCATTATAGTGGCGCCTGATAAAACACACCCTACTCGCGTTCCGCTCTTTGATCTTATTTAAGTAGCCGACTGTAAACAATGAACGCCCAGCTATAAAGATAGAGATGTCAAACTATTTGACTTTGTAACGTATCTTTTTTTTTCCTTCACATTAGAAAGTATGGAGTGTTTACATAGAAAGCAAAAGGCAAAGAAAGGAAATAGTTAGCCTCTGCCAAACTAAGCAAGTTCCAAATGAAACATAAACTTTTCTTTGAAAAGTTTCATGATCTTTGAAAGGCTCCATAAAAAGTCTTCCTTTAAGGAGACGAGTCATTTACATTACCATTGACGTTTATGTGCTCAGTCAATTTTATAGTTGCTACGTTCAAAACATGTGTTGCTGTTTGTTTGTAGATTGAAATAAAAATAAAGGAAAATAGCCTGAAAGTTTATAATAATTTCTTCTATTTTTAAAAGTAGACTAAGAAGCTTTCTATTAAACCTAAATGATGTAGTGTTGGCCAACTTTAGGCCCATCTCCAATGTTTCATTTATTATCTAAGGTTTTGGAGAGGGTCACACAGCTGCAATCTTATCTGGTTAAAAATAATGCCTTGAAATTTTCCAGTCTGGCTTTAAAACCTTTGACGGTATATAAATGATCTGTTTAGGGTTTTTAATGACAACCTGTGGACAACTGATGCAGGAGACCATGTGGTCCTTGTCCTACTGGACTTATCTGCTGCATTTCATACCGTAGATCAGAACATTTTATTGTCCAGGCTTAGTGCTGTGGTTGGGATCTGTGGTACTGTTCTTGACTGGTTTAGATCAGTCACCAACAAACTTCATACATCATAAATTAACTTAACAAAATCAAAGGGATAATCACTACATCATATGTCAAAAGGGCTGAGACACTGCGACGCACAATGACGAAGGGGTGAAGAATGAGGGAGAAATGTTCCTGTTTATTGTTGACACTCAAGTGCAATTGTATGGAGCAATGGTTCTGCATGGCAGGAAGCTCCAGTGGTGCAATTGGTCAGCACATGGTACTTATATGACAGTACAGGTTGAAGCAATGCCAGGGTTGTGAGTTCAAGTCTCACCTGGAGCATTTTAACTTTTACACTAAATATTAGCAGGATTTATTTAGGAGTCCCTCCACCTGATATCACTATCAGTTGGAGGTCCTTGACCAGACACCAGATTCCTAGAACATGCATTTACTTCAGAATTTTTACCTGAAAATATTTTTAACACAGTTTTGCTGTATGTTTATTGTGATTTAACTCATGGTTTGAGTAATTTTAAAAGAAATAAATAATTTTTTTATCCTACCACAATGTCCTGTATTTGCCTTTTTATTCTTTTTTTTATTTTGGTTCAGCTTTTGACAGGAGGCTGCTGTAGGTGGGATAAATAGTATTGTGTGGCAAAACAAGACCCTTTATTTGTCTCCAGTGGGTTACATAAAGTAGCACAGCTGCTCCCCCATCTGGTGAGAAGAAGCAGTACAAATGTGTTCAGACTAAGACCAATAGGTATAGAAGTGCTATTAAAATGCAAACCATTAAACTTCTGTTCTCTTTATTCTCAATAGCTTCAGTATCAGTAATTGCAAGCCTATTCAGGTCAAATTTTCCAA
This sequence comes from Oryzias sinensis, assembly GCA_037389245.1. NCBI lineage: Eukaryota > Metazoa > Chordata > Actinopteri > Beloniformes > Adrianichthyidae > Oryzias > Oryzias sinensis. Next base: position 15,059,237 of record CM074500.1, read on the forward strand.
TGCATAGCATTTACATAGATTTTTTGAGCATATAGTCACATTGCACTTTAGAAAATAGTTGTGCAGAGTATTCAGCACACAGGAAACAGTGTCTTGATTTTTTCACATTACTTTGAGAACATACCTTTGAAGCTCCAGTGGTGCAATTGGTCAGCACATGGTACTTATAAGACAGAATAGTGTAAAGCAATGCCAGGGTTGTGAGTTCAAGTCTCACCTGTAGCAATTGTGCCGTTTACCTGAATACACATTTATAGTAAAAGAAAGTCCAGAAATGGTTACAGGACATTGTTACTTAGTATTCTGTCAATATCACACCTTTACAGTTATTTATTATATTTATTTTTAAATATAATTGCTTTTTTAAGACATAACTACACAACTGGCCTTGTCTCTTTGGCCAATTCAGAGCCTTCCTTGGCTCCAAGTCATTGTGCTTAAGCAGACCTCAACCCCTTGATGGGCTGTAGAGAAGAATTCTTAGGTACCTGGTTGAAATAAAGAAAATATAGACTATCAATATGTTTATAGAGTCATTGCATGACCCAACTTTAAATTTGAAAAAGCCCAGATGGCAAGTATGATTATCAAAAAGCAGGTTTGGGCTGGTTAGCACCTGGGTCAGCACCAAAGTCTAGTAGCTCTCAGACAGAGCCAGGCACAAAAAAACCCTTTTTGGACCAGATCTATCTGAACATGGCTACAGTTGGACTGTAGGGCAGCTAACCAAATAGCTAAAGAACTCAGAAAAATAATTTTCATGATAAAAAAAAAAAAAAACATGAATGACCTTCCTGCTGACCAACAGTAGCAGATCTGATGTTTAAGTTAAAGTTTTTTCTTTCTTTCTATCCCCAATTAGTTGTTACGCCTGGGTGTGGAAATTTTGTGCTCTACATTTAATCAATTTTCTAGGGAAGTGATGGGCTGCAGTAACAGCTGTGCTTTGGAAATATTTGGTGTTTTGACCCCCAAATCTAACTCAATTAGGTTGGGTGTTTAGCTGAGAGGCTTTGGGTACAATTTTTAGGGACTATGGGATGACTTAACTGGTGACTGGATTTCCGATGAAGATCTCACAGTATCAGAGTGCACTCTCCAATATCAAGTCACCAAGCTGTTGCCTAGATGGGAATTTTTCCTTTTTTAAGGAGATCCAATATCTGAGCCATCTCCATGGTAAAATTTGGTTCAGAGTAAGTGAATTGTTTGACTTTTTTTTAAGTTATAGCATTTATCCATTAATTGCAAGCCAATACATATGGCTCCAGTGGTGCAATTGGTCAGCACATGGTACTTATATAACAGTACGATGTAAAGCAATGCCAGGGTTGTGAGTTCAAGTCTCACCTGGAGCATTCTTTTAAAGAAGAAAAATAAACTCCATTTTACATTGATCATGGTTTACTTAACTGGTGCAGACCTTTTAATGTCCTTAAAAGGCTCGGCAATCACAGGAAACAACCACTGCCACTCCCTTTGTCTCTATTTCTGATTTTAGCATTGTAAAAATAACAACTAGGTTTATGTCCAGGGTGGTATTCCAGAAAGCAGGTTATGCTAGTTACCAAGGTAAGTTTGAGGCTAAGGAAGTTGATAACCTCAGCTTTTGGTTCCAAAAAGGAAGGTATGTTTCATGGTGTGTCAAGTTGTCATAGCAACTCATGCTCTAAACATAACCTGGTCTGAAGCAGGTTTAGTTGAAGGTTAGTTTGTTTTCAGAGAGGTGAAGCAGCATGGCGTGTCCATTTGAAGAGGATTTAGTGGATGAAGAAGCTCAGATAATACTTTTTCCACCGTGAGAGGGTGATAAGACCACATATAGATGTTATAAAGATAAACTTTTTTACATTAATCGAACTTAATTATTTGCTTCAGTTAAGATAACTCTTTTTGGAGTTCAGTCAACTTAAAAATAGCACATAGTTATTAGACAGTTATTTTACCTTCATTCAAATTAATTCAAATAAGTAGGTGAAACTTTGGTGCTGCTGTTAGGTCAGCACTGCAAGGGATTGTGGGATACCATTCGCTTTGCCTGTCTTTACGGATTTGGGTTTAAGTGTGGGTTTTTGACCAAATGTGTTCAGTTATTTTGCTGTTTTACTGTGTATTATCTAGCTATTTTGTCCTACTGTTTAATTATATCTGCACCTCGAGTGAAAGGGAGGGAAAGGATTATGAGTTTATGTAGCACCCTTACTGATCATTAGTGTCATGTCAACCCTTGTGCTATCCTAGGCACTTTAACAATGGGAGATGGGTCATCTAGACCCACTAAAGAGTGCACAGAGCCTTTTTTCTTCAATGATTTGTGATCTTCACTGGTGTCCATGGATTATATGACATCTTTCCACCTTTATCCACCTTTGTCATGGTAGGGAGAACACGTCAAAGTAAGGGTGGGGTCATCTAAGATAGCACAAGGGTTAAAGTTGGAGAAATGGGTAACCCTTTTGCTATCTTAGATGACCCCACCCTTTTTCCTTTGCTGATGCAGAAGTATTACTTTTTTGATGGGCGTATAATCTTCCCTGTCTCTGACTCCATCTCACTGAAGTACAGCGCTCTCTTTATTCTTCAGGCGTTTCTATGGTGACTCGGGATATCGGCAATCCATTGAGAATGTCTTCCTGTACTTGCCGTGCACGCGCTTTAACCCAGGGTTACCAAGTCGAGCGTAATTACGCTAACTCATATCCGGTCATTTGGAACCGACATACCCAGAGAAAGGAAGTTCAGGCGGACTTTGGCCAGAGTTCAGTCAGGGTAGTTTAAACATACTTTCTGGAATACCCCCCTGGAGAAGCAGATTTCTACAACTATTAGTCATTTAATCAGATTTATCCGTTATTGATTTATCTGTCATCAAAATACTTTGAAACTTTCTTTTTTCTTGCAAACTTTTCCATTTTTTGTAAGTTTCTCATTGAAGCTCCAGTGGTGCAATTGGTCAGCGCATGGTACTTATATGACAGTATAGGGCAGAGCAATGCCAGGGTTGTGAGTTCAAGCCTCACCTGGAGCAATTTTGATTTTACATTAATTTTCCTGATTTAATGCATGTCATGTGAGGTGTGAATGTGAGTGTGCATGGGTGTGTGTTTTGCGGCCCTGCGACAGACTGGCAACCTGTCCAGGATGTCCCCTGGCTTCACCCGTGAGTGGCCGGGATAGGCTCCAGCAGCCCCTTGACACCAAACGGGACAAAACATGTTTAGAAAATGATAAATGAATAATTCATGTTTAAGAGAAGCATCCACCCATCCCTTTTCAAACACACTTAATCTCTATTGTGATCACAGGGTTGCCGGAGCCTGTCCTAGTCATTGTTGTGTAGACTATCGATGGTTAGTCAGTTCTTAACAGGGTCAAACAACCACAGACACATTCCCACACCGGGAAAAAGAGTAGCAGATTTCCAGTATAGACTATCAATTCAATTTTATTTGTATAGCCCAAATCACAACAACAGTTGTCTCAATGGGCTTCATTCATTTAATCTGAGTTAAATCCAGTAAAGAGATCATCAAATAACCTATGAAAAACTTAAGTCCATTGCTTCTCCCACTATTTGTGATTTTCCATTCATCTTTTAGCTGAATCCCCTTTGGGGGAAATGGGGCTGCTGTAGCCTGTCCCAGCAGCTGTTGGGCGAGGGCATGTTAAACTCCAGACAGTTAACTTTGAACTTCAGAGTAAACTGGGATGACCAGAGGAAACTCACACACGCACGGGGACAACATGCAACTCTACACAACAGATTTAATCCCGGCTGGGATTCAAACCAGAGCCTTCTGATGGGGCAAGGGTGTGAAACACTACCCCACAGTGCAACTTCTAGTGTTGATTTTATGCTGAAATTCTTTTAAACATTTTTGCTGTATTCCTACAACAGCAGCTCCAGTGGTGCAATTGGTCAGCACATGGTACTTATATGACAGTATAGGGCAGAGCAATGCCAGGGTTGTGAGTTCAAGCCTCACCTGGAGCATTTTACATCCTTGCTGGGGTAATGGGAAGAACTGCAATAAGTAACCTCCCAAAAGCCTTTTTCTTTTTTAGAAAAGTCCAAGAGCACAATTGGTGTTTACATTATTTATGACCGTCTCTGCAGAGCAATACCAAGTTGAAGCCTTACTTAAGCAGTTTTCTTTTTAAACTGGATACAATTCTTTTTTACATGAGTCAGTATTCACTTGATAATCTAATGAGCTTTTAAACCCAGCAAACAAAGAATACTAAATATAACATGATTTTTTAATCAAAGTTAAGCAGATTTCTACTATAGCCATCAAAGCTGAAGTATATGCTACACTTCTGAGCAAAACTTTTTTTTCCAGACTTGACACCATAACAATATTGAGATGAAATTAGCCTATGTGTATGTATTCTTGAGATAAAGATAGATCAAAAGTTGTTTTGAGAAGTCAACAAAACCTAATTTAATAACACAAAATGCCTTTAGTTGGAGAATTGCTTGATTTGGGAGAACAAAACTCAAATCATTATGGCAGCGCCACCTCAGGTCAGAATTTTATTGTCACCATTAAAAATGTCCACCACATAAATGTCTAGATTTAAACTTTTTACATCAATAGGAAGTAACTGTTAAGGCAAAAAGTATGGAAACTGGCATCTATTTACCTATACAGTGCTTTTTATTAAAATCTTCAAATCCCAAAGCACAGTCTAAGTTACTTATTTACACATTCAAAAAAAACAAGACTGGTAGAACTGCCATATACCAGGAGCAACGCACAAGGTAGACAGCAGCTTTTATTTTAAATTGAAATAACAGTTTATTTCATTTTTTCTGCACTGTAGTTCATAAGATTTACACATGGAGAACCACAGAACATTTTAATTTATGGTATTTTCTGGATGAGTACTGAATTTTTTAGAGCATGTTAAATTGTAGAAGTTTATTCCTCAACAAAAACAAAACAAAAAAAAATACCAAAAAAAGAATGTACATTTGTACTGCAAAAAGAAATGTTACTCCTCTTTATAAGAAAAAAATAATTGAACAATTCTGATGCCACACTTCAGATCTTTCCAGATCTACCAGACTGTGCGCTTGACGCCGGTCCACACCGAGCGTTTAATCCCCTGCGCTACGCGGACGTCGCCCCAGTGCAGCTTGGTGTTGGGGATTTCATCCTCACACTCGGGGGTGGAGCGAACCTCATCTTTGGGGCTCGCCACCACAATGGGCAGCGGGCCTTGATTTGACTGAAACTCCACCACATGGAGCTTCTTCTTGTCAGCCAGCACCTGATGAGTTTCCTGGAGTTTGGGAAAAGGCAGGAAGATGCAGTGAGGAAACAGGAAAAGAAAGTTTCATCCTTTTTTTACTCAAACTTTTACATTTGAATGAAATAAACCATTACTTTGACTTCCTGACAATGAGAGTATTTTTTAGTTAGATCCAATTATCAACTAAAAGAAGGAGACAGGTTGTACCAGGAAAGTGTTTTTACCCAGCGTTGGGTCTGGCAGTTAGAACAACGTTTACCTGCTCAGAGTGTTTTCTTCCCACAAAGGCTGTTTGGCTCCGACAAAGGTTTCTTTCCGGTGTAAGTTTGCTTATTTAATGTACCGGTAACAAAAAAATAAATAAATTAAAGGAATATAAAAACCCGCCTCCTATCTAAGGAAATAGAACTCTCGAAGAATTTAAAAAAAATATTTAATTTGTTTAGTAAGGAGGAAAAGTTTTTCCATTAGTTGTCACACACCTAGGTGTGTAAAATTTGCTCTCTAGATTTGACTGAGGAGCAGGGGAGCAGTGAGCTGAGGTTTAACCCCCCTATCCAACCCCTTAGTGAACAAGGCAGGGAGGCATTAGGCTCTATTCATTGTGTCTTTAAGGTGACTCAGCCATGCACTTGAACTCACGACCCACCACATTCAGGGCGGACACTATACCAAAAAGCTACAGAGTTATGTAATACATTCGTACAAACAGCAAATATAAAAGTGGGACGCTTCCTGGTCATTTTATCGACTTCAAAGAGTGAAGTATGAAACCAAACGTCATAAAAAAAGGTAAATTAATTTTACATTTACATTTATTTGGCAAAATCTTTTATCTTTGGCTACTTAAAGAATGAAGTACATAAAAAATAACCTTGTTTCATCAGGGTCTGTAAAAAAAAAAAGTTTAATTGTAAACGGAAAGATGTTGGTTAAGACATATTTTTCCTTTCTCCTGACTTTCCCAGACTGTTCCCACAATATTACTTCACTACATGCATTACCTCCTCTTTCTGCTGTTAGCAGGACTCGGCTTTTTTCTTTTATTTTTTTAACAAACATGAAAAAAAGGATAGTTGTGCTTAAAGCACTCATGAATGAGTCACTCATTTCTACATGTTTACACCTTTGCTGTCAAAACAGAAGGTGAGGAGGCTGCCAGCTTCCTTTGATACGTCAGATTCCCTGGCCTGATCATTCCACGTCAATGTGATTCACGAGTTAAATAGTTTCAGCGTAAAGGATGCACTTTTGTGCAGCGTAATTACTTCTAAGGATGTCTCTACACACACAGTAATGACAATTCTAAAGATGTGGAAGTGATCAAACGTGGATAAAATCGCAACAGTTTGCATTTTTCAGCACAATCCCACCTGCTGGGCTAATCCAGTGAACAGAGCCCTGGTGATGTTGAGGAGGTTGACCGATCCTTCTACTTTGCAGTACAAATCCTTGATGCCGATCAGCTTGCAGAGGGTGATGACAGCTCTGTGGCAGTGCAGACCGTAACCTGCACAGACGAAGGGAAAACCTCTGTTTTGCAGCAAAAAAAGCATTAAATGTAGGGGGGGTGGAAAGCAATCTACCTTCGTTTTGTTTCTTCATGCGGAGCGTCGTCCTCTTGAACTTGGACTCAATGTCATGATAAACTGGTTCGACATGAAAACAAGAGCTGCTTTAGAACCATAAAAGAAATAATCACTGATAAACAGAGTAGAAAAAAACAATAAAACCAAAATAAAAACAAATGAAATGCTAAAATGCACATTTTTTGAAATGCCTAGTTGAATTCTTGCATTATTTCTAGTTAGAGGCACTGGAATCATCACCGCATCTCCTGTGGGTCTCCAGACTCTCTACCTGCCCACCAGACGCCCCTCCACATGTTCATCTACTGGCTCTGTGGAACAGCTGCAGCTCATCACTTATTCAGACACACGCGGCGTCTCAGCGGGAGCGCTGGCTGCCGCCTCGGCGGCCTCAGGTTGGGATCTTGTTCTCGTGTCAAAGCACTTTAAAGCATCTCACCGACTTCCCTCCCTGCTTCCTCCAGATTCCAGGTTGAATGAAAGAATTAAGTCTGAGCCCCAGAAAGCCTCCACAACAGAGAAGCATTTTAAACTGAAAACGAGTGAGTGAAGAAGAAAGCAACGTGGAGCAACTGGCTTTAAAGAAAAAGCTCCCAGCAGGGGGAGGAAGATAAGAATTTTATAACTTCATGTGAAATGAAGACTTCAAGCTAATAACTTTTATAACTTTTTATCAGAAGGTCATTTTTTTATTGATAAGGTCTAAGAAAGGTGGAAGGTTTCTACTAGATATACACTTCCTGACTTAAACCAAAAGAAAATTCTGAAATTGGTTTTCAAACAGACTCAAACCAATGCCATTTTCTAAATTGATTTATTGTTATAAGATGAATTATGCTTTAATATCCTCTCTTGCAAATCCAAAAGATTAATTTAGCTGCAAATGTGATAGAAACGGGAAAAAAAACTAAAGAATTTGAAATCAGATACACAGATTACCGTAGTGAAACAACTTGGCAGACTGGTTTTGTGTTGCTTTTTTTTTTTGCACAAAACTGAAAAAAACTAAGAAGAACACACACAGACTTGATGGATATCCTAAAGCAAAAGCAGGAAGCCTTTTTTTCTCCTCCTGTAAGCACAGAAGAGCAGCTATGCAAGGAAGCAAACTGACCGTCATAATCGGAAAGTACAAGATGACTTTACTAAAGCATTTCTCTGATTTTGTCAAACGGGTGATCTGAAGGAGTGATGAGAATTCTGAAATAAGAACATGACTCATCGTTCTACTGTCATATTTAAACTAGAATTCATTAAAGCCTCACAGTCATGTGTTTAGAAATAAAAGCAAACTGTATTTCAAGTTTCTGTCATTTTGTTGCTTAAAGAAGCTTCTTTTCAAACCTCATTAAATGTTCTTGACCCGCCGTGTGAACATGGATGCCAATCAAATGCAAACAAGTTCTGCCGCAGACGGTTTGTTCATCACCCTAAACATTGGTTGGGAGAGCGGTTAATTAAGAAAGGTTTTAATTAGAATCCATCAGTAATTCTTTGGGTAATTAAATAACGCGCTTTAAGTAGTTTTTTTCAGCTTAATCTCTTTAATGGAGTTTGAATGAACATTGCATAAAGTTGGTGGTTTGAGAACAGGAAGTGCCTGGAATTAAATGACACATTTGTACAGCTTGATTGTTGAAGTAACCTGTTAATTATGTAGGAATTGTGTGTTTTTTCCACACAAATAACACACATGTAGAAAACAGGAGTCAAAGCGATGAAGAAAAAATAAAGGTTTTGATTAAACGTGATGAATAAATAAATGGCGTATACTTGTATAGCGCCTTTCTTCCTACAAGGACAAAGCGCTTTACAGTCACAGACCCATTCACCCACTGGTGGCAGCTCCGCTGCCAAACACAGGCGCCTGCCTACCACCAGAGGCAAGGTGGGATTCAGTGTCTTGCCCAAGGACACTTCAACTCCTGGGCGTGCAAGGCGGGAATCAAACCTGCACCTTACGATCATGGGACGACCGCCCTACAACTGCACCACGGCCGCCCCTGAATAAACGAAGAGAAAACTCACTTGTGTGGTTGTTGTATCGCTCTATATAGTACAGGTAGTGGATGGCACGGTTCTTAGCCTGCATTTCAAAAAAGGAAAAGAAAAAAAAAGGTTTAAACAAAAAAATATTTAGACAAAATTGAAAAGTTTGGACAGTTTAAAATTCCTGCAGATTTAAGGTTAAGATATCAGGAGAGAAACTGCTTCATTTAATAAAAAAGCAAATTGATTCAGTCAGAGATTATCAATGCAAAACAACACAACTGGAAACGCTCACCTTCCTCAGAGCTGTGTTTCTATCTGCTGCTTTGCCCAGCGCAAAACCTGGTGGGAGAGACGAGGATCACTTTAGAGTCCGCCCTGACAGCTGGCTGTCAGGACACGCGGAGCGCTATACTGTTATTTATTGATGAAGGATTTGTTTCTGAGCTGTAGAGACCAGAGGCAGAAATCACAGCCTTCCTGCTGGTAAACCTGCAATTTCAGGCTTTTTTAGCTGAGGAGGTTTTAAATAAAAGATGCAATAATGAGAGGCTAAAAGCTGAATGAGTTTGTTCAGCGTTTACTTTTGTTCACCTTAAAGGAGAATGAAAAGCCTCAAATCTTCCTGAGAAGAGTCAGAGGAATAAAAATCTAACTTTGACTACACATCAGCTTTAACAAACTGCATTTTTTAGGATTTTTTGATTTTTTTTTTTTAGAAAGACTCAAACCTGCAGCTCCATTGCCGTTTCCAACGGCGACCAAACAGCTGATGGACCTTTTTCTGCCTTCTTTAGCCGTCATGTTAAAGACACTCTTCACCTGCAAAAAAAGAACAGGGCAAATTAACAACAAGCTCTTTTAGTCAGGAATTTTCATGTTTACTCCTTTAGAAATTCTTTATCTGATCCAGCATTAGCCAATCATAAAATTCTTTCATTTTAATGCTGTTAGAATCATTTAGCTATAGTTTTATTTCCACATTCAATAAATGCCAAACTCCCATTTGGTCATCAAGCCAAGCAATATTCTGCAAGACCATGACTAACCACCAGAGGGCAGACTCCCAACGCAGAAGAGCTTAGGCAGGAGATGAAACCAATAAAAAGAAAGGCTGACGGGGAGGGGAGGTAATGGCCAAGGCAGTTATGATTGACAGGTGTGATTCAGGAAGATTGTGTGTGCTACAATCCAAGAAAATGAGAAAACAAAAACAATACACACAATAACAAAACCGGGAAGGGAAGAATATTAATTTTACTCTACTAAAGATTTTATTGGCAAAGTTAGGAATTCATTTCAATAAAGTGAAGAAAGAAAAGAGTTTATACACTTTGGATCTCTATTATTCAAATGTCTTGTTTTAAATGAATACTAGAGTGGGTTGAAACTTCTAAGTGCATGAGGACATGTATGATAGAAAAGATGATGGAAACAACTTAGTTTTGACAGTCTGATCACAAAAAAAAAGTTAAAAAAACCAAACCAGCTGCACACACACTAAAAACTTGATAAATTCATCATCAGCGAGTTGAAAGCAGCTCAAAGTCACACTGATCCAGTTCATGCTGCGACACAGATGAACTCATTAGGCTGCCTTCATTAGGATAATTACAGGGGTAACAAGAATATTCTTTTGTGGTGTTCCTGCGGTAAAAAGAAGAAAAAACAAAAACATATTTTTACAGTTAAATGTTCATTTTTGGAACTTTTCTTAAAGTCCACCTCTGCTAAGAACCTATTTTTTTATTTAGTTTTTGACATGTAGATGTGGCTTTTTTTTAAACAAATGTGATGAAAAAACATTTCTTTTTTGTATTTCTGAGTATTTCTTTCTGTAAATTGGTGTCAATCAAACTGCCGCAAAGACAAATTTGTGACATCCTTACAGCTCCAGGGTGTATCCGCCTTTACCCAACAGTAGCCAGGCCGCTCACTGTTGGACAATTTGGTTCAGACGGTTATCAAATTGTGCCACTCTGCTGGCAGACCTTTGCGCCGAACCCTTCGCTCAAATCCCACCGCTGGACCTCAGATCCTGTCTGTACCATTGACTTATAATTAAAACTCTGCGTCTCTGCCACACAAATCGTGTTCAGTGTGAACGCAGTTTAACTGCAACCCGTAATCCTAAACTTAACCCTTACTCTGAGGCCATGCGGGCAAGAAAGAATTTAGCACTGGCTGCGCGTATTTAAAAAATAGGTGGGAAATGTCACTTTCTTTCTGGCATTTCATTTTATTTGCTGTGCAAGTGACCTGCATGTGCCAGCATCAAATCAGTTATGAGCCACAGCCAGTGCAGCTTGCAATGTAGCCAAATTTATTATGAAATTCAAAAGCATTTTTCATACATACAGGTAATTTTATCAAACAGCAGGGTCAGGTACACACATTTGTTTTGTTATTCCACAAGTTGTTCAGAACTTGTCCATTTATTAACATTTTACTTTTCACTGTTTTTATTGTTAATGATAAACTTTTGAAAATAGAGAACAAAGTCTGTGTCATGTGTGCCCCCCCATGTCAAGCTCATCACTCATGCAAGACGCAGATTCCAGCAAGGGGGGATCAAGGTGGGACCAGATGGAGATGAACTACGGCTTTTTAAGACCTTTAGGTTGTAGGATTTTGGTTAAAATGTCAATCATAATTAAAACACCAATGGGGATTTTTTTCTATTTTAAAAAATTGTCATGAGGGACTTTAAATGCTAAAAAGCAATAATTGTATTAAAACTTTAAATTCACTGGTCCACCTGACACCGAGGTACTGAGGAGCATTAATTAATTCTCATGAACTCCAGGGAAAACGTGTTTTTTCCTCAGCAGCTGTTTGCATCATCGAGTTCATCAGAGAGGCATTGCTCAGAACCGGCACCTGCTGCAACAAATTACAAACACACAAGTAATGGGTGAAAAGATAACAGAATGGTCTGAGAAGCAGCAGAGCAATAATTCTGATGGTTTGTTACCGCAAAGCAACGTTTTTCATCGATCCAACGCTCACTCAAAGATGTCGGCCAGGGGAACATTCAGCACAAAGCTGATTTGACCGTAACAGATATCTGGTCAGGCTAGCATTAATATTGATTGGAAAGCTGCAATCATGCACTCACACACAATAAACAGGACTGACTTATTTTTGAACATTTTCACTTTCTCCCTTAGAGCGGTTCTGTATTTGATGCCCTTTTTTTTAAGTTTTCTATGTTTTACTGAGCTTTTCACTGCCCCTGAAATGTGTTGGGTTAAAAAAATCACACGTTTAGGAACAAAACTCTTTTCAACCGCGTCTTCGATGTTCCATTTTTAGCAGCCATTCTCTAAGGATCAGGAAAGCTCACTTTTATTACTTCATTCCTAATGTTTCTTTCTAAAGAGCAGACTTCTGCAATCAAATGCTAATGGTATCCGAAATATATGAAACAAAACTCAATTATACTTTTCCGCTTTTGCTAACGTTGCATTTCAATTATTCATTTTGTGCAGACTAAAAAAGTTACAATTAAAAGTTCCATCAGTTGTCACACACGAACTTTCAGCCTTGTCACACACAACTGGAACCACAGGAACTACTTGGTGGATTTGAACCCCCAACCTCCTAGTCGGTTCACGGCTGTTTTTTTTATTCTGGTCGCAGAATAAAAAACAACCTTACTTGTAAAAAGGAATTTTATGAGGATTTTGTTTTTATTTCATCCAATCAATAAAAAAAAACAACCTCTAAGGACTATGGCCAAAACATTTTTCATAAGAAAGAAGCTAAAACTTGCTTCCTCTACTTCTGATATTACTGTTTTCGGTATGACCCAGAGCATTACTGGACTCTGATTGGTTTAAAACATGGACTCCACAGAGATAACTTGGAGTCTTTGGGATAAAGATTTAAAGGAAGAAAACCTTTTTGTGAAGGTGACCTCATCCAGCTGCCTCTCAGGCTAATCAATTCTCTTCATGAGCCAAATTTTACATGAGGCCACTATACGAAAAAAAAAGAAAAACAGATGAGGACACTTTGTAGTAGCCAGTGTGCCTTCTGTAAAACATTTTCAACAGGCAAAAAGAAACTGCCCTAAACTGATCTCAAAGTCATCACAACACCTTTCAGCGTTAATGTAGCTCTTCTTCCTGCCACTGCTTCTCTGCAGTTGAGGTAGACAGCCACCTTTCTGCAGTTTGAAGGGACGGCAAATGAACGCTTCCTGTGTGATATAGGCGGCCTGAGCTATAATCAGTCTAAACACTGACCACCAGTTGAAATTTGCAGGGGTAAAGCATTGTGTCTCGCTTTGACACTTCTACCCCCTTTAGACAGTAGCAGTGACAGAGCAGAGCGGAAATTCAGCTGAACAGGCTTCAAAGTCCATCTCTGCCTTCAGCTTTATTGTATAACCCGTGCAGTTCAGAAAAGGTTTAATCTGGCTGCAGGACCAAGGCAGAGCAATGGGGGTCAGGGTGAGAGCAGACTAACAGCAAACATAACACAAAGGAAAGTGTGTAGAGAACACACAAGTGTGTGAAATCCTTCACAGAACCTCTATTTCAGTATTTTTCTAAAATGTCCATAATTTTTCCCTTTTACAGAAAATAAGTTCTTTCAGAAATTCCTAATTTCAGTTGAAGGTTATGAAAAAGTTTCCACCTTTGCAAACGTGGAGTCCAGATGGCCTCTCAATCACTATTTTTATATCAAAATCTGATTACTTCTCCTTTCTGGTGTTGGTGCAGCTCCCGTAGCGAGGCCTCCCGGGGCGCCGCGCTCCAGGCTGCCTTTGTCACTTCAGGGGTGTCTGCAGCAGAGCAGATTTGGCCTCTCTCTGCCTGAGCAGCGTCAGGATGGCAGTGGGGAGAGGCCTCTCACTCGCTATCGCTTCCATCCAAAGTGATGTTTTATTTCAATCAGTGAGCGATTGCCTCATGCATGTCAGGCTAGAAATCTATTTTGCAGCACGGAGGGAGGAGGAGTTTGGCTACATTACACTTAATGTCCTATATTTTAACCAATTATTTTACAATTTCTTTAATTTTCTCTTCTTGTGCTGGATTGTCATTTCCTATTATGTATTGCTTCCTTGATTATATGTATTAATGATATTTGTTATAAATGTACTACAAAAATTAAAAGTTGATTCGACTTCAGATGAGAAACCAGGACTTTCATTTCAATTCTTGACATTGTAAATCTATTTAAGAGGTTCTCTGCCTCTGTCAAAATGGAATTCATATTTTAAGAACTTTTAACACATAGCTGCAAATGAAAGAAGTAACGTGAGACAATTTTTCTACCGCTAATATCTCATTAATATTCATTTGTTTTTAAATCACAAGCATTACATTTATGGAAAGTTTGTCTTTAAAAACATTTTCTTTCTCATCAGCGCACTTTCAACACTTTTAATATTAAGCTTTGTACTCAGTTCCTCAAAGTTCCTGAATTCAATTTCCACATTTCTGCTATCTGACTTACTGTTTAACTTTCAAGGTTGTTGACTTCAAGGAGGACAGGGAAGGAAGGAGGAAAAAAAAAAACAACCTGACAATGATTCATCTCTGATAATGAAACCCGGGAGTCCCGTCCAAATGGCTGCTTCACCTGGACGGAGGCCATGAGCATCACGTCTGCCTCGTTCCCTGCTCACCTCTTTGTTAGCCGCTAACTGCCTGTCATGGGTTCCTCTAGTTCCAGATGAGTCTCCAAACAAACAGCAGATGCTTGTAATTTGACCTAATTAGTAAGGTCAAGTCCTGTTTTCTTTCCAGGTTTCATCCATTTGTATGTGGACTTCTACTGTAGAGTTGTTTTCTCAAACAATCTGTTCAGGTTTTCTACATTTTTGGTGTCTGACCTCACTTTTCTCAGATTTTCTTTTGAAATTTTCGACTCACGAGTTAAATTTGAAATTTAAAGTCAGCAAAGGTTTACAACGTCCCGTGGTTTAGTCTGAAGCATTTCCACTGTTGTCTTTGATGCAACTGCATCATCCTTGGACAAAAACAAGCCTTTTTTTTCTGTAAGCCTCTTTCGTTTTATTAGGGTTGAGGAAGTTATGGAGGAGCGTATGCATGCACATGCACGCACACACACCTAGTGTATCGTTAGAAAGCAGTGATAGCATAAAAGTGTCTGCTGGTTTCAGGGGGAATTTAAAAATCTATCACACCCTTCCTATTTATGTAGGTGGGGAACTGCTGGGGAAGACTATCAGTGTGACGCAGATTGTAACTGGATGTTTAAGCACAGAGATACATTAGGAACAGGAATATTTAGAAATAGCAGCTAAAGGAAGAGAAAATGCAGAAATGAGGCCCACATGTGAAATATCTGTGTTTGGATGGAAAAAGTGGAATTTAATGATGATTTCTTTATAATGTTCGTAAATAATGTATGGATTTGTTTGTTTTTCTTTTTTTTCTTCAAATTTCTTTCTTTGTTTGTTCTTGTTTAGATGGTAATGAGAGACTCACCTCAATAACCCGTGAATCAAAGTCCTCGTAGGTTTCTGTCAACAGAAGAGAAAAGAAAGGCCAATTTAAGAAAACCTTACAAAACCGAAGCTCATTAAAACCCAAATGCACACCCTTTATAAGCAGATTAAACCAATTTCCGGCTACAAATAACCCATTTCCAGTGACCTCTGAAGGATTTCAATTCCACAACAGAGAGATAGTTTACTTCTAACCAATTAACAACGAACAAAAACAGAGATAATGCAGAGGTTCAGAGGAGAGTGCTGACACACACACGCTCAGCTCTCGGTCGGAAGCTTCATTCTCCATCTGTAAGACAGAGGATCAGAAACAAAAGCTACTGAGGTGCAGCTGTCTGCACGCCACTTTACAGCCAGTTTGCTTTTTGGCTGCAAAAGGGACTGAAATGGAAGCAAAGGGTGAATAGAAGCTCAACTCTCCATCTGCAGTTTGAGGTAAACAACTCAATTTCAACAAAGAGCAGACTTTAAACATGTAACACTGCAGGGAACAGGAGGCCAGGAGCAGAGCATCAGTGATTCAGCCGACATTAGTCAGCAGTGCTGCTCTGGGTTCGTATTGTGGAGCTGTGGGCTTTGTCATCCACTTCCTGAGACCATAAAAACCAACCTGGACTCCTGATATAAACCATTCCAATACAACATTCGGGCTGACATTATGCAAATCAGAATGTGACCCTTTGAAAACCCACACCCACAGTCAGGCTCGACAGCTAACTGCTCTGCTCCCTCTGTTTTCCCCGAAGGGCTCTCTGTGGCGGTGGCCCTAGTTATGCAAGAAGATTAGACGCACAAGAGGGCGAACGAGATGAATCCGCTTTGCAGACATGCAACAGCGAGGAAGCCAAGAGATGTAACGGATAGCACCTAATGAAGTCTCATTTCATTTGTCACAGACAAAAAAAAGCACTTTAGGTTTATGTGGTGTAATTATTACATTCAACTGAAGCAGAGCAGAGTGTCCTGCATCTTGAGCAACAGAATAAAGAAGCAGAAAGATAAAGACTACTGTTTCCCCATGTGAATCCCAGTGCTTGATTTATAATAGGATAAACCAAACAGTCCTCTTCTGTTAGCCTGTATATAGGATAATAGGACAAAGTATTACCGGACCAGATAAATACAACTAACTGTTTTTTTTATGTCAATTCAAAATCAGCTGTTTCCTGGTAACTTGAAAACAAGAGTAAATAAAGCTTTCACTACTTAACAAAAAAAAAATTACCAAAAATGTTTTTGATTGTTAAAAAACAAAACTCAAATCAGAAAATCAAATCATAGACTTGAACTACATTTTCATCTTGAATGCATAGGGAATGCTAAGCACTAATAAGGTTGTACATTTTTGCCTAAAAATCAAAGACTGAAACTAAGACTTTATTGTCCCTTGTCCACAATTTAAGTGTGGAATAAAGGGGTCCATAAACTAAAACAAGCATTTATAAAGACTTTCAAGCAAAAAGGGGTCTTGAAATGCAGCTACTGTTTTCCGTTTTTTAGAGAAAAGTGAAAACCAAAATATTTATGACTATACAAAATGTTTATGGTTGTTACTCTATTATGACTTCATAGGTTACTTGTTCTCCACATTTTTCTTTGTATGAACATTTGTAACAGTTCTTGTACAATTTTTTTGTAAGATAAACATTTTAAACCAAAAAACCCCAAAAAATGATCCGATATGTGAAGGGGGGTGGTTACATAAAAAGCAGAATGCTCAGCCAGGGTTCATTATGATCAGGACTTGATGAACATTTGTGTTCTGTCGCTTTCTTCATTTCCTCTGTAGCCGTATCAACAAAATACTTGGGGCTGTACTCTTGACAGACATCTCTGCTGTTTTATTTCAATCCGGTTTCTACAAACCTTTGCTCACATGATAAGGAAAAGGGCTTATGCTACTCCTAACAAATAAACGCATAGATAAGAAAAGAGAAGAAAAAAAAACACCCTCATTAAGTAAAGTTTTTAACAAATTCAACAGAATAGATAGAAAAAACAGAACAGATGTGCACTGAATAATTTTATTTTAAGTTTAAATCGCTGGCTTGGATGACGGTAACAAATCCTTCCCTTGTTTTGGTATCTTTATTTGGATATATGATCCAGTGTGGTCAGAGCAATCATGAGGATGATGCTTGGGAATGACATCCATGATATGGTAATAAAAATAAAATAAAAAAAACACTCAAATGCACTTTGAAAAAGACAAGTGGGAAAACACAGAGTGTTCTTTCACTCATGCGCCACTGAGATCTAAAAGAGGACAAAGTCACAATCAATTTTAAAAGTGGGTCATAGAAGTCTACCAAACTGTGCAAAAATGAACCGAATGTGCTCCTTTATTAAGAAACCACTCTAGTTGACACTTTGGTTGAAGTCTCATCTTATTCAGTGCTAATGTGCTCCGGACTGGCCTGTCAATTTTAGTCTTCAGAACACAGCAGCAGGGCCTTTCCTATGCCTCGATTGTTCATCCAGCTGTTCTCTTCCATCCCTACAGGGATCAGCATGTCCTCCTGTGACTCTGAGTGTTTCTGTCTGAGAGCGAGCATGCCTTTGAGGCTGCAGTATTATGATCTTGACTCAGAGTGGCTCATCCAGGCTGCACTGAGGCCACGTTGCTGCTTCACACGTGTCTACTCGGTTTTTGTCTGTTAAAGGTACATTTGTCCGTCTCTTTTACCGCTTGGCATAAGTCTGTAAATATTCTGCTCGATCATCTATAAAGTGTTTGGGGTCTGGGTGCAGTGTACCTCCATTAGGTCCAGGATCAGGGGGACCCAAACTGGTGCCCCCCCAGGAGTTCCCGGTCCACCCTCTCTCCCTTTTCACCTTCATCTTCCTCTTCTTTTCCCACTCATCCCTTTGACGCACTGAAAACAGAGACAAATAGGAGACGTTAGGCACCACGCCTAATGTTTAAAGGTGCCTTCTGTCAAATAACCATAACTGAGCTTGAATGAGTTAAGAAAACAAACAAACAAACAAACAAACAAAATATCTTGTGTCTTTTCTAGACATGATTTCTCCTTAGCTTTGCTTCAGCTCCAACAGAACTGACTGACTGCTGTGACTTCTGTTCCGTTTCTGGTGCAAAAATAAATAAATAAATACGGATCTGAGGGGTTTATGGAAGAATCTTAGCTTGGTTTATAATCTCAGTTGATTTTCTGCCATGACTGATGGCAGTGAACTGTTAGTGAACAGATACCCAGTTCAGCTTGGACCTCCTGCTGTTCAGTCTCGCCTCTTCTGCTCATGCTCTGCAGAGAACCGTCCTTCAACACCGGAGCATTCAGGCCGGGCCACAGAAACCCCCCACGACCTGAGAAGACAAATAAAGAGGGGGTCACAGCGGAAAATAAATCAGCGTTAAGTATAGGCATTTTTGGGCCCATTTTATTTAAGACAGATGGAGGAATAAACTGCACACCAGACACGATTTGTTTAAGGAAAGGAAAGACTGCAGCACACAATCAGGGATTAAAAAGACTCAAAGTGAATCTGAGTAATTCTTCTCCTTAACAGGGCAGAGAAATAAATGAATCAACTCTTGGCTATGAATACACTAGCATCCTGATTGCGTCAACTGCTAATTAGCAGTCGTTCGACACAATTTCTAATTTATTAGCAGCTATGCTCAAATTTAGAGTTGTGATATTTTCTTACTTTGAATTGATAAAGTAAAATCCAGAGTTTTATCTCAAATTCCACAGTAGCCGCGGTTACATGGGCAGAATATCTTGATCGGATCAATGGTCACATGGGATCAGAAAACCTTTTTCCGATTAGAACAAACGTTCCCATGGCTCACACTTTCGGTCGGAATGAATCATTTGGGCATGCGCAGTAGTGTTTAAAAACTCCCGGATGTAGAAATAGGTCCCGTTCTAAACAAACCGCTGCCACAGACATTTATTTTATGCAGCAGCTCCGTAATATACGTGACTTGCTTTTATTCATGTCATGAATAGTATGAAGCGCCTGTTCGCTCATCGTTTTATTTACACAAAATCCAGGACCATGAAACGCTGCAATCTGCATCCTGGCTGCACGTAAATGTCTGGGAATAACATCAGTCTTTATTTTGTCGGGACACGACTGGAAACACAAATCCATGTGTTTGTTTGAACAGTTTCCAAGGACTGAGCGACATTTCTGCTTCCCCAAACTCGCTGCGTGAGCTGGCATCTGTCCTGAGTCCTGCAGCCGCTAACCCAGAGCGGCGGGACGGCTCGCAGTCTGAATTCTCCCACACATAACAAAACATAACAAAGCGCACACGTAACAAGCATCCCATCAGACATGAAGTTATTAATCCAGCTCCTCTGCTCACTCGGGTGCCAGTGGACCAAGTGAGCGTCGGGGGGCACGAAGCGCTCCTTTCTCGCATCGCCCCCGTGAGGGGTGAAAGAGAGGGGAGAGCCAGCGGGGCGAGAGCGGCGCGGCGCTTTTCACGGGGCGTCCGCAGAGCAGCTGGTGGTCCCGTATGCGCTACAAAGCTTTCTCTCAGCGAAGCACCGTCTATGCATGACGTAACCCAGAGCAGCAGTGACGCACGATCGGAATGACCGTTTACATGCTCCACGATCGGATAAACGATCGGAATAGCCCACCTATCTCGATCGGAAAGAAATTCTGATCCGGACGAGTCTGATCGGGGCAGAGTATTCCGAATGGCGCGTTTACATGACGCATTTTCTTTCCGATCAGGCGTTCTTTCCAATTACTTTTGCCCATGTAAACGCGGCTAATGACAAAAAGAAATAAAACGAAGAAAGTTAAGGTTTTACCTTCTCCAATGTTCTGCCCTCGATTCAGGTCTCTCCTTAATTTCCGTTTTGTCCGCTTCCCTCTGCCCTTCCTGGCCCCGGCTCCGGACTCTGCCAGAACGCCTCTCCACAGCTCCTCTGCCGTCACTGTGAGGACACAAACCTCAAACATGTCAAGATTTGAGTTTGTCTCTTCTTTTATGTTTCTGAAAACAGAAGAAAAGCCATCTGCCTTAAACTTAAACACCACAGACTCCCTCTGCAAACTGATCAAACACAATCTGCATAAAATGTTTGCAAACTCAAAGCGCCCTGACAGATAGCTGACAGTTTGTCAAAGGGCTTTTCAATATCTCAAAAAGCACTCAGCTCTTCCACTTTGCTCTTTTCTCGTTAGTTTTCTGTCTAAACAAGATCTATTAAAGTCATATAAAGTCAAAATAAAGGTCATTTCAGACCAACAGACGTGGTTTGATGAAACAGGAAATGAAATTCCCACCTTCAAGTTAGTTTGCTTTCACATTGCACTTTTGAGTACGAACCAAACTGGTTGGACTACATTTAACATTTATGTCTTGGGGAGTGCCCAATATCCAAAATATTTTGGAAAAATGGATGATGAAGAAACTCCTCCCAGATCATTTTGCCCACTAGATAAGGTTTCAGAAAAAAAGAATTAAGGAGATCTTTGCCCTATTTTCCTTCTCTTTTCCTGCAACTAAAGGCCCGTACACACTGATATTCGCCGACGTTTAACACCTCGTGACTAAACAAAGGGCACCAATGTGAGTGTGCACACCGACGCGAAAAACGCCACGCGTAAAAGCGTCATTTTTAAAAAAACGCCTCGGGTTTGTTTTTTTGGTTTGACGCGCCGCGTCAAAAACTATACGACCAATGAGAATGGCGCTTTTGCACACGTGTCTGGAGCTTCTGAAGTTACAGTAAAACACAACTTGGGGGCGCTCAAACACAAAACTGTCTTTCTGAGCACACATACCACTGAAGAAGATAGACGCCAAGTAGCGTCTACACTGCCACAAAGAAATAATGACGGACATTCTAAAATATCCCAGAAAACGCTCATGATCCATTTTCAGCTCTTGTACCAGTCGATAAAATTCCCCATGTTCTTTTCTTCTCGTAACTATGGGATGTACCCAAAATCGGCGTCTTTTCCGGCGTCTTTCATCATTCAACAGAACAATAATTTTTTCATCGCTGGAACTGGAGCTAGAGCTACTGGTGCTTGAAATATTCACGTTTTCTTTGTTTGATTCTGACAATCGCGTAAATATTTGCTCTCTTCTTCTGAGTGAAAAGCGACTTTAAGAAGCGCCACCTTGTGTACAGGGGTATTTCTGTTTACATCAAGTGCCATCTAATGTCAGGGAATAAAATTGCATGTTCACTCGGCTCATCGTCAGCGAAAATCGCCTGGGTGTGAACACAAAAAGCATGTTGAAAAACGCTGGTGAATAACGAGCGCCGGTTTTCGTCCTGGTGTGTACGGGCCTTAAAGGTAAGACTAAAAAGAGACCTTGTTTTACATTGATGGGTGCA
Organism: Oryzias sinensis; assembly: GCA_037389245.1. NCBI lineage: Eukaryota > Metazoa > Chordata > Actinopteri > Beloniformes > Adrianichthyidae > Oryzias > Oryzias sinensis. The sequence continues at coordinate 15,080,902 of CM074500.1, forward strand.
TGAATTAAGATGTTTTATGCCTACATTTGTAAAAGGTTGTGAAGAGAAAGGCCAGGACAATAACTGCCTAAAGAATGAGTGGCATTTAGGAATTCTCTGAACTGCGAAGTGCTTTTAAGTGAAGCAAATGTGATACACAAATAGACTTGCCATGCCTAAATGTAAAAGTGGCTTAAAAAAAGACACTAAAATCTAAATATTTAGAGATATTATTGACAATGAAGCAGCAGAAACAGTTGGATGCCTGTAGTAAATATTCAGAAGAAAATATCTGAGAATCAGGGCAAACTCTGAAATATTTAAACAAAAGCATGTTAATGTATGGGTTTTTTTGCTTTACACTTTTCCTCCCAACTTCCCACGTCTCGAAGTTGTGTGATGAAGAAAAAAACTGCTTCTTTATATAAAACATTTTTTTTATTTACAGGTTTGTGTTGTCAACATAAACTGAAGACTCAAATTTAGCAACAGTAAGCTAAAAAGTCAAGCCTGAAAGTATGATATTGGGACAAAAACGTAATTCTGCAAAAAAAAAAAAAAAGTTGTTTGTTCTCTTAATCAGTTTTAACTTACACTTGTTAAAGAAGCTGCCATGTCTGGTCTGCTGCCATGTTGGTGGGTTGAGTGGAATCGCAGACTGTCGTTGGGAAAAAGAGGATGATGAGGCTCTACACACCAAATTGGAGAAGTGAACAGCGCCCACCGCAGCCTGAGAGCGGATTGAGGCGGCACCTAAAGAGGTAAACCACACAACAAATACATCCATTAAGAAAACAAGATACAGCCCATCCAAAGAAAACAACAGGAATGAATAGGGGAGCAGGGTTAAAATCAAAGACAAAATAGGACCAAAAAATTCCTCCAATGAACAAAGCTTGTACCATGTTTATTTATTTTAATTTTTATAAAACTATTAGCCACTACAAAATCTATAGTTTGCACTGTTTCTTCTAAACTAAACCCTTAAAAAGCCATTAAGGTCCATTTCTCACTGACAACAACCTGTTAGCAGCCACAGAGTCCTACTTCACCGATAGAAAAATAAAACACTTGTTTGTATTTATTTTATTGTTGCTATTACTATCAATATAATGTCATTTTCCAAAATATGAAATAGTTTATAACGTTTTACAGAGGCTCCTGTGTGTCAGATTCATCATACCAATGCAGCAAATGTTGTAGTAATTAGTGTAATGTCAGCAGTAAAATAAAATAATAATAATAATTTTTTAATCTCCATCCGTGTTCTTAACATCTGCGTTGTTTACAGTTCCAATAACGTAAGCCATAACCGAAAGCTTATGTTTTCCTTAAGGACGTTTTTCGTGTGAAACGAGACACGTCTCACGGAGCACCAAACAATTAAAGATGACTGATAACAATAAGGTATTATACCGGTAGGTTTTATTTTGACATAATTTTTAAAAAGTAAACATGTTTGAATCAACATTTATTTGTCATTTAAGTTCCTTTCAAGAGAAATATCGCTAAGTTTTTGATTAGAATTCCAGACCGAGTCACCGACAGGGTTTACTTTTTCCAGACGAGTAATAGCACACTGGGATTTAGTTGTTTAGAAAAATAAACACGGTATAAACTGTAAAACGGGGAGTAGCGCGTAAGGGTGACTAAAAACACACAAAACGTATTGTTTATAGAAATATAATTTACCTCCAATTGTGATACGGAGGGCACTGCACACCCTTACGGACGCCGCCATGTTTGACGCCATGTTTGATGACTGAGGGTCCTCAACCTGACTAAAAGACGACTAACAGGTGCCTGAACAAAAAGAGGGAATAAAATTGATTTGTAATATATATATATATATATCTGTCTCTTATTATATATATATATATATATATATATATATATATATATATATATATATATATATATATATAACCTTTTCATAAGATAGTAAATACACAGATAGAAAAAACAGATAGACGGATGGATGGAAAGACAGACAGACAGACAGATTGATGATTTTTCAAAGATAATCACAACATGGACTCATGCTGTGACCACTTTATTAGTTCTTTTTTTACATTTATTTGTTTTTATATTGTCTTATTTACAATATTCCATTGTTAAGATATATCATTTACTCTTAAAATTGGAAAATAGTACATTGCCAAAGGAAGTCTCCATTTGTGGGACTCAGTGGGGAAGTTGCTGCATGCTTGCATTAATAATTTGTGATTCTGCACCTTTTTCCTTTTCACCATGGTACTATATTCATATACAGACAAGAGTATAAGCAGCAGGCAACCAATCAGTTCTTCAAGCCTCTGGACATGATTGCTATGGAGTACAGTGGCTGGTAATTATGAGTCAATTTTACCTCTTTCAAGCTTGTTTCTTCAATATTACAGCCCTGTTTCCCTGCACAGTTAAGACATGCAATCAGAAAACTGTAGAAGAAAGGGCAATCTCCTGCCTGAGAGTTGGCAGGAGGCTCTAGTTGCTTCTAAAAGTGCCTCTGACTTTGGCACGATAACTTTTCTTTAAAAAAATAATAATTGCCATGTAATGACAGGAACAGCCTGCTGGGTTTTATTTAAAAGAGTGACTCACATTCTTGGCTTTGTAGAAAGTGGGGGAGTGAATAATTTAACTGCAGTTCATGCTAGCTAAACTCAAAGTAAGATAATATCACCTTGCTTTAAAAAAACAAACAAAAAAAGGTGGAATCTTGACAGTAGGTGTAGCAGCATTCTACAGCAAGCTGCTCCTGCAAAAGCAAATCTATGAAGTCTGGGGCATCTGCAGCGATATGCATTTGGTTGATGCATGACCTTGGGCTGAAACTGCTGGGGCATTACTTATTGCAGGATTGAGCCAAATAGTTCATTTAATTTGTTTTAGTCTGATGCATGTAGACATTTTTACCATTAGCTGTTTTTTTATTATGACACTATAGTGGCATTGGATTTAATGCCTGGAATAGTAGAGATCAACATTGATTTTCCATATATAATAGATTGTGTGTGCTAATTGAATAATTAAATCAAACATCCAGGCACAGCTGCATAAACTTTACACTTTTAAATGTAACCAAGTTAATAATTTTTTTTTTTGTTTTCTTTTGTTTTTGTTTTACGTCTCCAAAACTGCCCGGTACCAGAAATCCTTCATAACCAATACAATAACCCTGTACATTAACTCAAAATGCAACAGATAACCTTTTTTCTTTTTGCACATTCTTTTTCCACATCTTTTTACCTGCACTGTCTGTAAATAGCTTTTTTACCACCTTATTGTTTACATTTGTCACATTTTCTTTTGTTTTTTATATTATTATTTTTTTTCTTATGTTTACAATGCTGTCATTTGCTACGGTAACGAACAAATTTCGCACGTGTGGGATCAATAAAGTAATTCTGATTCTGATTCAGTCTGTTGCAGATGACATGGCAGTTTAAAATGTTTAACAAATTATTTCCATCCCTATCCCCTTTAGAGTCTGGAATGTAGGCGGTTTGTATTCAAACATTGGTTTTTATGGTTCTTTTTTTGACACTCTTTTTCTGCCTCTGAATGACACAATGAAGAAAAACTCTGTCAACACAGAGAGCTGTGTGACTTATTAGGTCTGGGTCGAAAAACTGCACTGTTGTTGCAAACTGAACCACAAGGGGAAAAGTTCACTTCTGAATGTTTTCAATCGAAGACATTGCCAAGTGACTGGATGTCAATTATCTGAATGTTTACCAGCAGCAGTGAAGTCCTGTCCAAGTACAGCAAAATTGTAGTTTGGAACAAAAAGAAGTATGAATTAGCATTTATTTTACAGTTGGAGAACGTATATTTATTTCATGGTAACATAGGTTCTGCGTATGTTACAGTTGCTCAAAAAGCGGCTTCAGTTAAAAGTCTTGTGAGTTCCGGTGGAAAGAAAAAAAGCCAGTTTCTACAAGCCCCCACAGTCATTACAATAAAATCAAGAAAGTAGAAAGCATCTTCAAGGGTGAACTATGGCATGTTTTAAAATGTATTATAATGAGTCTACTCATTGTCTGCTTTATGTTTTGTGCCCCACAATGCAAAAACTCAGGACAGATATAAAATAAACAGTCAAAAGTTAAAATGGAGATGAGTAGCTAAAGAATGCTGAGCATCACAGGATCTTCCTGACAGAAAGAGGGCAGAAATTATCAGTTTAGAATGAGAGTTAAAAATTCAAAGAAGCCTAACAGTAATTCAAAGAAAATGTAGGGAGTTAATACATAATCCAGAGTTCATGGATCATGCTAACAAAGGTTGTTGGAGGGTGAATGGGATGGGAATGGCCAATCCACTGTTAATGTAATAGTAACTTGCAGCACAAATCCACAAATCCTCTTCCTAAAGTTCCAGTAACACCCCCCCCCCTTTTTCTCATCTTCACACATACAAGTTCAATTCTGTCATCACAAATATAAATAAAAAAATGTAATTCAGGGGAAAATACAGGCAGATGTAGGAATCCACAAATCCAAAATCCATAATAGAATAGAATAGAATGCCTTTATTGTTACTATACACATCTACAATTCGCATCACACGTGCATACAGTGAAATGAGAGCTGATCACTTTTCAGTGCAGACATGCATAAGAAAATGAATTTCACACAAAAAATGTACAATTTACAAAAATGTACAGTAAAAAATGTAGCCAAATATGTTTTACTTTCCACTTAAACTTAATAGGTTCCAAAAGAGGCAGGAAGGAAGACACAAAGCTTGGACACAGGTCTGGCATGGTTGCAGAGCGTGGAAGGAGCAGAGTACACGAAAACACCAGAGAAGAAATGAGTGCAATGTGTGTGATGACCAGACCAACAGTTGGGGGTGGACATCCAGACAGTAAATAGCTGTGATATCAACTATTAATTTCCTCATTTGATACTCTTTATGACTTTATTAAACAAAGTATCTGAAACCTGTTAGCCTGACCAAAGCTCAGGAGCACCACAGGCCACTGTCCTCGGCCCCCCTTTTCTTTATTGTCAATATGTCATGCCCTAAAAAATCCATCATAATAGTTTTCCAACAGAGAAAAAGAACATTTGTGAAAATGTGCAAGCCAAAGTCAGTTATTTTTAATAAAGTAATTTTCTCAGACAACAGAATCTGTTCTTCTGCAGAAACAAAGACCAGATCCCAAGTTGCCTTCATAAAGTGCAGATGGTGAGGAGAGAGGAAGAGTCTAGCTGAGCTATCATCACTTTCAGACAATGTCTCATTACAAGCAGAATGCTGTCAAAGCTCTGGAAGCTCCAGTGAGTGGCTTATGCTTCCCATGTGTGTAAAGAAGCACTTCTGCAGGTCCTTTCTCTCTACTGCTATTGGACTGTGAAGTCTGTCTCCAAAACACAGAATGAGCAGAAAAACGACAACTTCAAATCTCAAAGCAATGAAGTTTTCTTTCAATATACTGTTATAATTAAATGTGCAGTGGCATTATTTTTGGTGTTTTAATGGACTCTGGGTTATTGTTTTGTTAATCTGTGGTAATTTTTTAAAATAAAATTCTGCTTTATGTTGACTGTCAAGCTCCACTCTATCCAATCAAAGAATTAGGAGTCTTAATTTACATGAAGGCATAGAAAATGGCTTGGAGATTAAAAACAAAAACTGAATAGAAAACCATGAATATTTAGTGTTTGATTTATGGACCAAAAGGTCAGAAATGTATGAATAGACATGGGAAAATTGGGATTACATAAAAAAATTTGACAAAAAAAAATGATGAAGTGATGAGTTATGTTTGTGTAGGCTTTTAACTAGCTGTGTTTACTGACTCAAACTTCCATGTCACTTGAATAATCTTTTGATTAAATATGTGACATACATTTTGTTGTTTATGTATTTGAGGTAGGAGGTGATGCGACACTTTCCTCCGCAGATCCGGTTGTGCTCAGTTCAGGTACCAGCTGCAGCCTATTATTCACTTCTCCATAAATCTGCGGCTGCTGCTTCCTACATGCCTCCAGGTCGTAAAGTGCTGTCCTGGTTGAGTCACTGTATCGTGCTTTCCTGTTAAATCACACAGTCTTTGACCTTGGCATCCCTGTCCTCACAATCTCAACCGCAATCCAGCCATGTCAGACTGCTGCTGCTCATTCTAAAATGGATCAGTCAAGCTGAGGTCTGCATCTCATGATTCCAGAACAGAACTTTCCAGTTTGATAGGTCTCCCCTTGGTTCTAAACTTTAGCACTGTGAGTCATCTGTAAACTTTGATGTGATAAAACTTTTATTTAAAAAAAATACTTGTGTTTCAAAATGTAAAATCCTTTTAAACAACTAAATTACCTTTTTTTCCCCCAAAGGTAGATTACTCATTTATTCAATTACTCATCAGCGTTCTGCTTCAGTAAGGTAGGGCAGAGTAAACAAAAGCAGGCAGAGCAGAGATAGTTAGAGAGTAACTCACTTTGATACCAGGTGGATCAATACCACATCTCCTCCAGTCCTTTTTTGACGCCTCTTCTTTATAATCTACTGCTCTCCAGACTCTGGGCCAGTCAATGCACTTCAGACTTCACAGGGACTTGAAATCTTTCAGAAAGTTATTCTTGGTATTGCTGCAACACCCTTGCCTCCTTTAAAAAAAGAAAAATGAATATTTCTTTGGTTAAATGATTTCTTAAACGTTAAAACCTTTTTAAAACGTTACAAACTAAATGGGAACCAAACTCTGTGGATATGCGTGCTCCTAAATTTCAACAAATTTAAGTGATTTAATTCCAACTTCTCTGGTCAAGCTTAGACAACACAGAAAACAATGAAAATTACAAACTGATTGGAGAGTTTCACATTTAAACCAAAACCCAACGCTGCTGTAATGAAGAGAACAAGCAATTTTCACATTTGCAATAAAGCCTTAAAATATTTTTTTTGCACAAAATAGAAAAATGATCTTTGAAAACTGATGCCTTTTGATGAGTTCACATGTTTTACTCTTGTTTTTTTTGCAATCAGTTATTCTTTTAATCATGCAGCTTATTTTTTTCTTCCCTTTTTTGTCACATGTAGTTTGTTTTAGTAATCAGTATAAACGTCTCAGACTGATTAATTGATTTGGATCCTCCTGACCTTTTTGTCTTTCCACAGAAATGTTTTCAGATTTGTCATCTTTCATTTGAATTATTCATTCATCTTCCTCCGTTTGTTCCCTTTCGGGGTCACAGGGCTGCCAGAGCCTATCCCGGTCACCTATGGGCAAAGGCAGGGGACACCCTGAACAGGTTGCCAGTCTGTTGCAGGGTCACATATCACACACCCATATGGACAATTTAGAGTTGCCAATTAACCAGCAAGGTTTTTGACGGTGGGAGGAAGCCGGAGACCCCGGAGAAAACCCACGCATGCGCGGGTAGAACATGCAAACTCCACACAGAAAGGTCCCCCATTAATGTTCAGTTTCAGGTCCCTAGCCGAGACTTGAACCGGGGGCCTTCTTGCTGTGAGGCAAGAACACTAACCACTGCACTCTTGCCTAAACCTAAAAGTTAAAACCAACGGTTTTAGGTTTAGTTTCTGGTTTCTTGAAGTTGTCTCCTTCATACCATACTACATATCAATATGATCCTTACAAACAGGAAGTTTGTAGGAAACATTTCCGCAGTGGTTGTTACACCTTTGATGGCAGCTCCCCACCATATCAGCTTTGTTTTCTACTTTACCCCACATCTTGCCACACAGTTTCTCCTTCAGGGTAAATCTCCAGGATGCTCCTTAACCTGTCTGTTCCGAAGGGATGGATTTTCTCTTCCTGCCTGACTGTCTAAAGGGGCTGTTTTGAAGAGATCCCCGAGACGGGGATCCATCTGTTCCAAGAGGGATGCCCTGCAACAGTTCTGAACAATTCAATCATCTACTGACCCGAATGAGAGATTGTTTAATAGTCACAAAACTGGGATGGTGAAAAGAATTTCAGCACCAAGTATTTCTGTTGTGTCTTAGCTCCTTTTTAGTGTGTTTAGTGTTATATGAAGTTCATTCAGTATCATCAAGCTTACTTTGATGCAACCTAAAAGCTGAAAAATCTTGAAGAAAAGACAAATATGAAAAATTAAAAATAATAAACAGTGCATGAAAGAAAGAGATAAAAATTGTTTTTCTTTGAGCTCAATCAGGAATTTTGCTTAATCCCTTTCTAAAAAAACTAATTATTTATCATTTAGAAAAATAAAATAAAAATGAAAGTACAAATGTTTACAGCCAATGTCTAAATGCTGTCATTGAAAGACTTTATGTGCACATGTGCAGTAAAAGGTACTGAAATAGTACTTTAGCTTGCTGCTGCAGTGTTAGAGCCCCGTTTCTGCTGCTTTTCATCTGTGACAAATGAAAAGAAAAGTTTTCTATTAACCTTACAACCTCATCCAAGCATTTGTCATAGTTAGGTTTAAATGCTCCAAATTACATTTCAGCTTGTTATCCAAACAATGAACAGTTGTAACTTTTACACATAGGGAAATCAAACCATAACACAAATGTAAATTATATTCTGCTTCCACTATTATCAACAGGACTGGGAAATGAAGAAGGGAAAGTAAGTGTCAAGCAGAAGAAGCCGGTTTTACTTCTGCCTGTTTTGCATTTGAAATGTTCTAGACTTGGCAGGGGCACAACCTCAGATAATTCCCTACTATATTTAGCTAAAAGTGCAATAAATATAAGATAACTAAATGTATATTTATTCCAAACTGCTTCATTTAGACTCCCTCTTTTGCTTTAATCTCCCACTATAATTGAAATACTGCTGTATTGGTCTCCTCATTTTGACTTTTCCCTAATGCTTTATATATTCTTATTTTAACTGTGCTCCCATCCCTACCTAAATCTGCTTTCTTGTACTTGATTCCTTGCCTGTTTCAGTTTTACTCCTCACTTCATTATCATTTTTGCTCTTCCACAGGAAATACTCTATATGACCTCTGCAACAGTTAAAAGAGAATACTGCCTCACACTGCTAAATTCATCGTTTGTCTGTAAAACTCTAGATTTGAGTGACAAATACAAACATCTGTGTGGTTTCAATGAATCAATTGCAGAAAAACACATGTTTTCATGTAGAATCGTGGCATATTCAGATTTGAAGCTTTGACCTGTCAGCTACCTGAAATGGAACATTGTTCAAATAGAAGAGAGATTTTTTTAGAAGCAAGAGGCAAATGAAAACCGAGGATGGCTATAAAAATAGGATAAGTGTTATAGTAGACAGTAGACAATGCCAGGGGGTAAAAACAACTGATAAGGAGAAAAGGAGCTTTGTAAAAAAGCGTTAAGAAAAAAAAAAGATCTCTACATTGGAACTAAATACTTTATGATTGTATAAGACATTACAAAAAAACAGAAGTAAATTTTGAAGAAATGTATTGATATTAAATAGAAATACTAAGAATAAAAAAGGTTGGTTACCAAGGAGGAATGGGGAAAAAAAAGTGGGTTTTACTTAATGTCATCAACAACCTCACAAACGATGTGAGCCTTAGGCAATTTAGATAGAGAGACTAAAATTAGAGTCAGAAAACAAAGGAAATGTGTATATAGTTGGTTAATGATGTGTACATTTCAAACAGAAGGTGAGGATATAGGTAATCAGTAAAACTTGCAAAGACAGAGAAAAATTAGACAAACGAGTGATTTGTCCTTCATGATAAAGGAGTAATGTCTTAGATACGGTCTTGTAGTAATTTTTTTCAGTAAAGATAAAGAAAAGCCTTCTGGCTCTTTGTAATGGAAGGTCACATCTGTTGAAGAGTGAAGGATTGATGCCTTTCTTGCAGAAGTTATGCAACATTTTTTTCCTTTTCTACAGAACTGAGTAATGAATATAGCAAAGGATAGAAAGAAGTGGAAACAGAAGAAAGATAACTTATTTGAACCAAAAATCTACAGCAAAGAAGCTCTGTTAAAGACAGAAGTGCACAGAAACCAAGGTTCCTCCTTTTACTTGCTGAGGTCATTGTGTTTTTTCCCTTTTAAAGTCAGAAAAATACTCAACCTCAAGCCGTTTACATAGAAATTAATTGAGAATTTTTATTTCTTACACAAGCAGCCATGATGCTGCACAGGTATAATAAGGTTTGTTGACCTGAGCTTTCAAATAACAAAACTAAACCCATACAAAAATCTTCCTTTCCTGGTGTGCAGTGATCCAGAAAAAACAGTGTTTACCAAAGTTTCTTTATATTAATATTTTAAGCATAAAATCACTTGAAAAAGAAGAAAAAAGATTTGCGGAGAGACCCTGAACAAATATTTGAATGTGCTTCAACAATCAGCTGCTTGATATGTCGTGTTAGCTGCACTTTCTCTCAAATATTAAGTTGCAAAATCTCATTCACAGATTTTAAAAGATGATGGCCAAAAACCTCATTTAACCTTATCCTAACTCCATTTTGCTGCTTTGGGCTTTAATTCATCATCTCTCATTTGCCTCTGTCTGCCTCCTTATCTTAATGTCAGAGACAGTGTGTCATCTCTCACATTGCTACAGGAAGCAGAGCCAAGAGGCCAAATCTCGAGACAGCACCCTTATTCACCTGCAGTGATGATGAACAGGCCATGAATGACAAAATGAATTATTACTCACTCTGTCTGAGACATGGGCCAACCACTGATGCCCTACCTCTATCACACACTGCCAAGTTCATTTTATATGCACTTCGGATCTTCTTATCCTTATTTTGATGCACAGAAAAAAAGTAACATTTTTTAATATTCTCTCTTGGTTTTACACCTCCTGTTGGTCAGAAAATACTGGCTGCACAGTACTGTGGTTATGAGCATTTGTGCAGTGATAGCAGCCCATTCTTGAAGTCTTTATGAGCCACAGCCTTCATTATTTGTACATTCTAAAAATGCTTGATCAAGTTTAAACAAATGGGCAAAACCACTGACCTTTAGTCTGTGTTAAAAAAACAAAACATTTACTGGATATTTTTCTGAAAGAAGTAATCTCCATCTGGGATAGAAACATTTACGATGTCATGGCAAACTATACGCAGACCCAGATGCTGGAACACGGAAGGAGGATAGGAGGATGATGAACGTAAGTAATGGAATTTATTTCTTTCCAGAGGTAACGTAGTTCTGTTGTGGCAGGAGAGCAGCGAGGCAGGAGAGCCGTCGAGGTTCCAGAGCGTGACTTGCAGTTCGGCGGTGGCGCGTAACGTGATAGGAGCTTCGGCTGCGGCTCTTGACGTGGCTGGGGGTTCGGCTGTGGCTCGAGCTTAGGCTTGGCGTCTGGATGAAGCTCCGTGAAGAGGTAGGTAGCTTCGGGTGAAGTTCTGCTCGGTTGTTGCTGATTCGGGGCGTCCACTTGTGGGCATGAGGGTCCTGGACACAGGATAGAGACACGTGAGACAAGAACTAAGGTACTTGGCATGAACACTGAGGTAAGACCAGACTAGCACCATCAGGGTTAACGAACTGGTGATGAATGATGATCCTGGAGCTCCTTAAGAAGGTCTGGCAGGGTGATGAGTAGAGTGGACGCAGCTGTGATGAATCAGTGGCCAAGCAGAGAGGGGAGGGGGAGGAGCTGACAGAGGCACCATGACACACAATAGACTATTTGAGCTTAATGTTCATTTGTTGTATATGCCCATTTCTATGTCTTCATATTACCATCATAACCACTGTCCCGCCTATCAGTGTGTCCAATCCATCTCAGTCTGGCTTCAATGCATTTAAAACCAAAACATCCAAAATAAGCTGCCTCTATGAAGTGTTCATTCCTGATCCTGATTCCTATCCATCCTCATCACTCCAACAGAGAACATCAGCATCTTCAGCTCTGCAACCTCCAGTCTCTGCCTCCTGTCTCTTTTTCAGAGTCTGTAAACCAACAACATGGCTCCCACCACAGTTTTCTACACCTTTCCTTTCATACTTGCTCACACTCCCTTGTCACGCTTCACACATGGCACCTTCCTTCACTTGTTCCAACCTGTTAACATACCTCTTCTCCACACTCTTCATTACAGTTAAAGTTAAAGGTGTCTCACACACCTAGGTGTGTGAAAGTTGTTCTCCGCATTGGACCCATCCCTGGGGTCAGACGTGGGTTGCAGACACAACTGTGCTCTGAAACCATTTGGTGGTTTACCCCACCAATCCAAACCCTAAATGCTGAGTGTCAACCATTTTAGAGTCTTTGGTACAACTCAGCCTGGACTTCCAGTCTCAGGGTGGATACAAGGCCACTGAGCTGGTTGCTCTGGACTGTTGACCCTGATACACCCCTCTGCACTGAATTGTGTTCCATGCAGCTGGGAAGTGCACTTTATTTGTAAAACAAATTGGGTATTATTTGGATGAAAACCAACAGAATATGTTGGATAAACATGTATTTAGAAACAAAATGTCAGATATCTTGTTGGTTTATAAAAAAATAATGGAAAAAATAGCATCCCTGTTTATCCTTTGCACATGTTTGTTGGATAACAAGCAAGTTATGGAACAGCTCTGGATGGTGGCCCAAAAACCTGGAGTTCTGGTTGATGAAGTTCTAGTCCCTCCATGTGTTTGACATGCTCTTTGAAAGGCTGCCATTTCATTATTCATTTAACCAGCATTTTGCACCAATTACAGCTGCTGAATAATAAAAGCAGATAAATAATTCATGATGAGATAAATATGGCTCTCGAGATAACTGCAGGCTGACAATTAGCAGAGGGGATAAAGAGATGGCAGCAGACAAAAATAATAATTTGACACTGTGCTTGAAATGAGAGTTTGACAATGAAAATGAACAATATTTTTATTAAAATGCTTATTTGAACCAGATTCTTGAGAGACTTCAAGTTACACACAAACAAAAACCATTGTTCTGAATAACGGTGAAAAGTAATGTAATTTGGGAAAATTCTAACCAATTAAATGTCTTCCATTAGTAGCATAAACACAATGTTCCGTGATCTTTGCAGAGATGCTTGTTCTTTTTATTTAAATATAAACTGTAGCATTCTAACAACCTGAGAAGTTCAAGTTTGCCACAGTTGTACAGGTAAAATAAAAGTCACGAAAACTTTAGAAATCTATTCCAACAAGCTCTAGATCTGATCATTGACCAGTGTGATCAATACTGAAATCATAAGTTTATGATATTCCCTGCACCCACATTGAATTCTGCAGCACAAAGCAGAAGTTTTATAAGGAAACTCATCTGCAGTTGAGTTTTGCAGAGGGCCAGTGCAGCACTGCTGAGCCAGAGGGAAAATCAGAAATGCTTTCATTATGCATTAGGCACACTGTCCTGAGAGGAAAAACGGCATATTACACCTTCAAATTAAATACTGTTCCACTCAGCATACATTGTTGTAAAATGTCAAGTTTAGTTTGTGACAGTGAAAATCATGATAGCAGCAGTAATGTTATGGAGGAGTTTAATCCAGGTTTTTCCAACTTACAGTTTCTATTTTTTAAAGGATAATGAAATTCACAACATAACACCAGAAAGATTTCCATGGGCGCAGGGATGTAGAATTTTTTTTCTTTCCTGGTGTCTTGAAGATGTATTAAACCTTATCTGTGAATTGCATTACTTTTTCCTTTTCTCCTATAGAAAGATTCTTTTCTTTAAGGTAAACTTAGACAGAACTTTTACTTCAACATGAACTTTCTCATTTTTGAAGGAATCACAAGTTTAAAAAAACGTGTTTAAAAAAGCAGTCATTTCTGTCAAAGCTAATTTAGTTTTCCTAAATGCGAGTTTTTTGATGCACAGGACAAGAAAATATTTTTAAAAAGTTGAAAGGAAATAAGACTAAGACTCTTTCAAAGTATGGAAATAATGTGATTTTTGCTTTCATCATTGTGGCAATATGCTAACTTTGAATTACTAGGGAATAATATTGCATGACATCAATTGACTAAACAACATAGAAGTAAAAAAAAAACAAAAGTGTTGTAGATCAAAAACATTTTCCTAAAGTCTCAGTCTAACCATCTTTTGATCTATTTTAAAAATGTTCCCTGTAGTATTTTAATTATGCGTCTTTTAGCCAAAATCTGAAAGACTGTGTCGTTTTTCAGGACCTAGTTTCTGCAGCAGCAGTAGTTCATTAGAAATCTGTCTATGAGTTTTGCGTGGGACTGTTGGTACAAAGCAAGCCTGCCTCCCCTTTTCTGTCATGCATCTTGCTCTCCTTCTAGCTTACAGTCCCTCTAGCCCCCAACCTAACAGCGATGCAACAAAAATGGCGAGCAAAATTGAAGCTATTCAGGGATACAGTTTTGAGCCAGATGCCAGCTCAGACAAAGAAAACTAAGACGTATACATTCATCTATTTGTGTGCAAGTGGATGCATCACAATGGAGCAGGGAGCTAGTGGCCTACCGGCGCAGCTTCTAAGTCACACCTACAAGCTGTTTCCAAACAGCATTTTTGCGTCTCCTCCTGATTAACATGGTTTGAATAACTTAATACTCAGAAATGCTATATTTGTCAGTTACTGGGGCCAGGGCGGTTTGGTTAGGCTTTTGTTTTTGCACTTCCAGGTTTACTGGGCTTTATTTTGGCGTTTCCGGTTTTCGTGCCGTTTTCATTCTCGCTGTCTTTACATTCTGTCATTATTTACACCTGTGGCAAATTACGCTGAATCTATTTAACCTGTGTCTCCCCTGTCTTCATCACAGGAGCGTTTTGCTTACTTTGTTTGTGGTTGTTCAGCTTCGAGCATTAAAACCTTTTCGTCTACAATCTCCTGCGTCCTGCGCTTGTGTCCTCACCTGCAAGTCCTGACAATATTAGGCTTAAGTTTCTCAATATAGTCCTCGATCATGAGAAAAATTCCACAAGAGCGTGTTAAAAACATCAAAAACACAACTGTCATCAAAGTGGGTCAAAAAAACTTGGTCTTCAAGGGTTTAAGCCAAACCTACAAGAATTGACCGACAACATAGCCAGAGTTTATTAAGCTAATGTGTTACTAATGACAGATGTTTACGGATACCACAGTCTGCTGTGCCCAATGAACCCACCTATCTGTGTTGAGAAACCAATCAGAAAAAAACTCATTCACTTCAGGGCTCTCATTCGTTCCCATAGCCCTGAGAGAGCCTCCAGTCCTGCTTGGTCCCAACGGTCCGTATCGTTCCAACAGGAACTGATACTCATCAGATGTTGCTCCGTCTATATTGCTCTTCTCTAAGCTTCTCAGCATCTATTAAAAAAAGAAAGAAAAAAGTATCTGAGATTGTTTTCCTTGAAAAAAAAATCTCACCTCTGTGGTAGAAGCTTATAGTGTTTGCTAGAATATCAAACGCACTAAGAGAAACAGCTCCACTGTGGCCGCTGGGCTTTAAAGGAACAGTCTACTTGTGATGTCACGTTTCATAAACTCTGCAGCTTGACTGTTTTTAAGCCTTGAGCCATCCAGCAATTCTCTGCTCTGACACTTTTTGCAGCCTGCTTGAAAAATGCTTCACAAGTCTGCTGTAAACATATTATTTTCTCACAGAAAAATAGAAAGTGTACAGATATACATTTCTTTGCATTGCTCCAACTAAATATTGAGGTGGAGTAAGAAAAGAATAGAATAGAATAGAATAGAATAGAATAGAATAGAATAGAATAGAATAGAATAGAATAGAATAGAAGTTTATTGATCCAATAACAGCAAATCTGATTTTTTTTTTATCATAGCTCTGTAAAAATAGCAGATAATGCCTCTAAATTACACTAAACGAAAAATAACACCATAAAAAATGTTCAGTGACTGTTTGGGAGTAAAGATAGGTGAAAGCATTCGGTTCTGTATTTTTTCTCAAGAAGTAGTGATGGAGGATTCATGCTTAGATAGAGAGAAAAATGTCTGTTTTATTGAAATTCAAAAATAAAGAAATTAATGCCAAGACAGAAAAAGCAGATGTAATAACAGTGACATATAAGGAAAATAGTCAGAAGCAAAGGGATTTATAAACAACAGCTTGATGAGGATCCAGGAAATTAAATCTAATGGAAACTAGAGGGATTTAATTATACACATGCACTTTTATTTTTCCTTTTTGCTATATAGAACAACCAGCAACAGGTTAATGCAGCATTTTGTTCCTTCTCTTTAACATGTATTCATTTGTTTCAGTTTATGCTTCTTTTGAGACAAAATCTGTCAAAACTTTTCTGTTCTTTTACATTGTCCTGCATTTGTGTGTAATTTCTCCATCACCTCCTCCAGAGAAAAACGGGTGGGCGCTCAGCATTGCTTTGAGCCACCTGTGCATCTGCTGAGTTTTTGTTGTTGTTGTAATTATTAACCCTCCCACATTAACTGGCGTAATGGCTTCACTGTTGCCCGCAGTAAAAACCAAGCTAAGGAGAGTTACCAGGCAGATAAAAGTGAAACCACCAGGAGCTGAGACCATCAGAGTCAAACATTAAAGCTACTTTGAACTTATGTAACTCTAATTCCCATCGACATGGGGAGATGTAGCTGTGAGTCACACCATGTACACTACAATTAAGATCAGTGAACTGTAGCTGCCATAAAATGATCCTGTTATTGTTCTCAGTCAGTCCATCCGTCCGTTAGCCTGACTAGAAGCGCTCGTTTCCCTCACTCAGGGTCAGGGACAGTAGAGGGTCATCAACCACCAGCAACATTATCAAACAAGGGGCCCCAGCAGTCTGCTCAAGCAATCATGAACAACTACATAACTTTAGTCTGAATTGCTAATTTGTTTTTGAAAGATGTTTTTGATGAAAAAGTGCACTTCCCAGAATTCAGAGCCAAAACTGTGAAAGAGCCAAGCTTATGCAACTTTCTAATGCTATGCCTACTTCTCAACTGGGATTTCTTGTTTCTGATAAGTTTCAAAAAGACATTTAAAAATGAAAATGTTGCAAAATGTTTACCCCTGTTTGGGTCTTTTTGATGTGGGAGATGATGTCTCCCATCTTCTTGTTTCATAACTTTATCACCCTAACACTTGACTCATTAGAGCATCACAGGTTCTCAAAATGATGTTATAGGATTCAGACAAAAGCTCCTTACAAAAGAAATCAGTATTGCTTTTGAAGACATCTACCCAATCACATCTATAATTTCGATATTTTGTTTCAAATATTTTATTCTAGGTCCTGCTATGTTGGGAAATTAGTGCAGCACTCCAGTGTCAAGGTTGGAGTATTTACTTTTAAATGCAGGTGGGAACTGTTGTTAGAACACATTTCTTTTTCATTTGGAGCATCTTTAAATACCTTAGGCATTGTAAAAAAGTTGTCAATATTTCAACACAATCTTTTTCAGCTCTGAACGGAAAGTTCATGTCCTGAGTGCTGATAGATTATAACTTGTAATTAAAACAAACCCTTGGGTGGAGACAAAAGCCTGAGCAAAAATGTTATGCAAATTCTGATGCAGCAATTTTGAATTTAGCTTCAAGTGACGAGATCAGAGTATTATTTAGGATTAGACAGGATGCTGAAGCCATGGCCGTGATGGACTCATTTTTTTACACAGGTCCTTAGGGAAATATGACAACATTGATTTTACATTCCAGCAGCTACCACAGCAACTGCATCTGGCAGAAAAAAAAGAAAATCATTAGGATGATTCATGAATGAATGAATGAATTAGGATGATGCATACACAGTGAAGAAGAAGAAATGCAATTTTCCAATTGCAAAATTATGACGCAGTTTTAGGGTCACCAAAAAAAATAATTTGAGATTCAAATTCGTAAATTTTTAAGTTTTTTTTCCTTAAATTTACGAGATTAAAGTGGAAGTGAGCATACAGAGCAGCATCAACTGAACGCCGCGCATGCAGCAGCAGAGCAGACCGACTAAACTTGGTTCAACAGGTGAGCTGAATGTTTATTGATAACTTTTCAAATTTTTGGAAACTCATTTCTTTCATTCACGATTTTATTAATATTTTATTTATTGATAGGTGGCTTGCAGGATCTCTGCAGTCCGTTGATGAAGCCATCGCTATCCCTAGCTGTCCACTTCAATCCTTTCTTCCTCCACAAAAGACAAAATCTCTACGTCTGTGTGACGCTTCCATCTCAGGAGGAGCACTTTTTGGAATTTTTTTTGTTCTCATGCTAATAGAACAGACTATTTTCATTCATCTTTGTTGTTTTATGTTGAAACAGGATGTTTCATCTGGAGGAGGGAGCGTATGTAACAGTTTACACGTTGGTGTTCTGTGCATGACTGGTTTATGACGTAATGAGACAAATGGACTTCTGTGTATGTGAATGAAAAGGAAAATAAAGCAGCGATACTTCACACCTAAACGTGTATCCGAGCTCGGGAACACTGACAATAATCTGATTATGTACAACATAATTCCATGATAAGTTTAAAAAGAAAACACCAGGCTACTAGCAAACTACAAGTTGAACATTTTTCGCTCCACAGGTTCACTTCTGTGAAATCAATCAAAGCTGCGAGTACAAATAGTGGTCTGACAATGCAATGTTTGAAGTGTTTATAGAATCTCTTTCAGTGATAGGAAGACCTGGTGGAGCCACAAGAAGGCAACCTATTGGCAAGAGTGGCCAGGAAGACCTCTACACACCTTCTGAATAATTGAGTATAATCAACTTACACAACTACATTTACAAACAGTGGAGATCCCTCAGCTAGTGTAAAGCTAAACTTTATTAACAAAAATAATCTCTAAAGTTTTGAAACTTAGGTCCAAAGTATCAAAAAGGTATTTAAAACACATGGCTACAAGATAAAATACAACACAGTGATGTAGCAAATGTAATTGAAACTCATTCATTCATTCATCTTTTGAGTCCATTTTGTTTTCAGGGTCATGGGGCTGCAGGAGCCTATCCCGGCCACAGGGGACACCCTGGAAAGGTATGTCGTAGGGCCACAGTCACACATTCACACCTAGGGTCAATTTGGAGTTACCAATTAACCTTTGAAGCATGTTTTTGGATGATGGTAGTAGGCGGGAGTCTCCAGAGAAAACCCACGCCTGCAGGAGGAGAACATGCAGACACCACACAGAAAGGTCCCCCATTGATGTTCTATTTCAGGTCCCCCAGCCGGGCGCTATGCAGTGTGCCATCGTGCAGCCCAAACTGGTTATTAAAATAGTTGTGCATCTTGTAGTACAAGCATTTAATTTGGCAGGGATGTACCCTCTGCCACACACACACACAAAACCTATGCTTTTAAATGATATTACATACACTAGATATGCTTTAGGTACCCCTCAAGCTAAACTATGTTGTTGGATATTGTTGAGACTGGGGTGAATCTTCTACTTTTACTTTCAGCTTTTCCATTCAGGGTTCCCCCCAGTGAATCCGCTTCCTCCTTACCTTCATTCCTTTCTTCTCCAGGACAAACCTCCATCTCTATTGTTTCTCCTCTACCTGTTCCCTCCTCTTGCTACAAATATGTAAAAATTGGGTGGATGGTCACCATCTTTAACAATGGCTGCCATTTTGGACTTTTCTTGTAGCAAAAATGCTTTTCTGAACATGGGGATCCTAAAGTTTATCGAGGGCAAATCTGGTCCTTGCACCACAAAATACACGATTTGTCTGAAATATCATCCTCAGCTAATGGAAACGATTTAGCAGAAGAAGACAAATATATTAAGATAGGCAAAACTGCACAGTTCACACATTACTCACCATGCTAAACGCAAAAGAACATTGTAAACTCAAAATCAAACTTTATTTATTTATATAGCACCTTTCATTTCAGTTAAAAACACAAAGCGCTTCACATAAAAGCAGATAAAACAGTCATAAAAACCGAAAATTGTTAAAAACAGCAAACAAAGGACAATCACACAAAGATGGGACCCTTCCCTCACCCACCCACACCCCACCTACCCAGTTCCCCCTGTAGAACCCAGAACAGAAACAAAGAACTGCAGCTTATAGAAGGTCTGGCTTGGTTCTGTTGTGAGGAAACAATATGATGGGGATCCATTTATTCCAAGGCCCAGCCGGACCACAGGGGCCACCACCACAGCGTCCGCCCAGCACCGAGCAGCCCAGGGCCCACTCCATGGCTATTAGACCACAGAACGGGACCCCAGCCCGCCCAACGAGAACGAGCACTGCAGCAACAGCACCCCCTACAGGTCAAGCCGGTGGTGCCCCAGAAAAATGGATCCCCAAGAGGAAACGCTGGAGTTTAAAACATCAGATTAAAAATTATCATAAAATAACAACAATAAAAATAGAAAAAGATAAAAAATAAGATATGATTTAACAATTTTAGTAATTAAAAAATAAAATACGTAAACTGATTAAAACATAACCTACGTATCATTGGTAAAATAACAATAAAAAGAATAGCATATTAAAAACAGAGATAATAATAGTCCTTACATATAAATAAATGAATAAATACGTAAATAAATAAATAAATTAATAAATAGATAGATAAAAAATAAAAAGACATAGAAAATTATCAAAGTCATGTAAAAGCCAGACTAAAAAGGTGGGTCTTGAGCCTCTTCTGAAAAACCTCTACATTCTCTGCGGCCCTGAGGCTCTCTGGCAGGCCGTTCCACAGGCGAGGGCTGTAATGGCAGAACGAAGCCTCACCGTGTGTCTTGGTCCTCATCTTAGGGACAACCAAGAGGCCAGTGCCAGAGGACCTCAGGGTCCGCGAGGGCTCATATTTTAAAATAACATCATTTAAATAAGAAGGCCCAAGACCATAAAAACATTTATAAACCATTAAAAGAACTTTAAAATCAATCCTGAAACGCACAGGGAGCCAATGCAACTTTAAAATAGGACTTTAAAATAGTGACTTTAAAATAGGTTTAATGTGTTCCCGCCCTCTGGTCCTCGTCAGAACTCGTGCCGCAGAGTTCTGTAATAGTTGCAGATTTGAGATAGACTTTTTCGGTAAACCAGAGAGCAGGGCATTACAATAATCTAAACGACTAAAAATAAAAACATGCATTAGCACCTCTGTGCTGGCAAGAGAGAGGAATGGGCGGACTCTGGCAATGTTTTTAAGATGGTAAAATCCTGTTTTCACAACGTTTATGATGTGGGGAATAAAACTCAGCTCAGAGTCAAAAAGAACTCCCAGGTTTCTCACACACTGAAAAGATTTAAAATTCCTAAGTTTGGGTAAAATCATCTCTCTCTTGTCTTCAGGACCAATGATTAAAACTTCAGTTTTGTCCTGGTTGAGCTGTAAGAAGTTTTCTGCCATCCACAGCTTTATATCTAAAATGCAGTTTAAAAGAGTGTTGACAGGTTCAAGGTCATCAGGAGACACGGCGATGTAAAGCTGTGTATCATCAGCATAGCTGTGAAAGTCAACGCCATGTCTCCAGATGACATCCCCAAGAGGCAACATATATAAATGAAAAAGTATTGGACCCTGGGGAACCCCGCAACTTATTTCATGGACTCCTCAGGACAGAGTATCCATACTTACAAAAAAATGGCGATCTGTGAGATAGGAGTGAAACCAGTTAAGAGCAGTTCCTGAAAGGCCGAAAACGCAAGGAAGAAGGTACTTGCTTCTATTGTGGACAATCAGGTCATCATGTGCAACAATGCAATCTGCGTCTAAACCCCAGAAGCCCCCCGCTAGAGGACAGGCCGCGGGAGGGTCTTCCTACTACTATCCAGGAAAAGAGTTTCCTTTATGTTCCTGTCAAACTATGTCACCAGTCTGTAACTCATTCATGTCAAGCCCTTATTGACTCCGGAGCCGAACAGAGCTGTATTGACAGTTTTTTGGTTGCAAAACTCAGTCTCCCCAAAGAACCGCTGGACCATCCTGTTAAAGCTGCTGGCCTGGGTGGTCAATTACTCACCCGCATCACCCATCGTACCAAGCCTCTGCAACTGATCACGTCCGGTAACCACCACGAAATCATTCAATTTTACATTACACAGACTCTTCAGTCCCCTGTCATTCTAGGTTTCCCTTGGCTCCGCAATCACAATCCCCAGTTCGATTGGGCTAATTACCACATAATCAACTGGAGCACTCACTGCCTAGCTAACTGTCTTCGCTCCGCCATTCCATCGCTTTCACCCGATCTCGATCCTGTTCCTGAAGAGATTGACCTTTCCAAGGTACCCCCCTGTTATCATGATCTCAAGACCGTTTTCAGCAAAAATAGGGCTGGTGCCTTGCCTCCCCACAGGCCTTATGATTGCTCAATTGAGTTACTTAAGGGCGCTGCTCTCCCCAAGGGACGTTTATTTAATTTGTCCGGTCCTGAAAGGACCTCTATGGAAAAATACATTCATGAGTCCCTCGCGTCAGGTCACATTCGCCCCTCCTCCTCTCCTGTTGCTGCTGGTTTTTTCTTCGTTCAGAAGAAAGATAAGACCCTACGTCCTTGTATCGACTATAGAGAACTTAACCAGATCACGGTTAAAAACAAATACGCTCTGCCACTCATCAATTCTGCTTTAGACTCCGTTCAAGAGGCGCGTGTATTTTCTAAATTAGATCTCCGCAACGCGTACCATCTCGTTCGTATGCGAGAGGGGGACGAATGGAAGACTGCCTTCAACACCCCCTTAGGACATTTTGAATATCTGGTGATGCCTTTTGGGCTCACCAATGCCCCTTCAGTTTTTCAAAATTTGGTTAATGACATCCTCCGAGATTTCCTCAATAGGTT
Source organism: Oryzias sinensis (assembly GCA_037389245.1). Classification (NCBI taxonomy): domain Eukaryota; kingdom Metazoa; phylum Chordata; class Actinopteri; order Beloniformes; family Adrianichthyidae; genus Oryzias; species Oryzias sinensis. The sequence goes on from CM074500.1 coordinate 15,103,506, forward strand.
TGTTTTTGTTTACTTAGACGACATCCTCATTTACTCTCCTAATCAAGAGATTCACACTCTCCATGTTCGTCAGGTCCTCGAACGCCTTCTCGAGAACCAACTTTTTGTTAAAGCCGAGAAGTGCGAGTTTCATGTACCCTCTGTCTCCTTCCTTGGTTTTATTATAGAGGCTGGCAACATCCGCCCCGACCCAGCCAAGATTTCCGCTGTGTCCAACTGGGAACCTCCCAACTCACGCAAACAGCTTCAACGTTTTTTAGGGTTCGCTAATTTTTACCGGCGATTCATTCGCAATTACAGTACTCTCGCTGCCCCTCTCACTCAGCTTACGTCCATCAACAAGCCCTTTCATTGGGGTCCTGAGGCTCAAGCCGCGTTCGACCAACTGAAACGTATGTTCATCTCCGCTCCCATCCTCATACAACCGGACCCGCAACGCCAATTCGTTGTTGAGGTCGACGCTTCCGACACGGGGGTCGGAGCCGTTTTGTCCCAGCGCGAGGAGTTTTCGGGGAAACTCAAGCCGTGCGCCTACTTTTCCCGCAAACTGTCCACTGCGGAACAGAATTATGATGTGGGCAACCGTGAGCTTCTTGCAATCAAACTCGCTTTAGAGGAGTGGCGCCACTGGCTTGAGGGAGCTGATCAACCTTTTGTAGTGTTGACGGACCATAAAAATCTTGCGTATCTCCGTTCCGCCAAGCGTCTTAATTCCCGTCAGGCCCGTTGGTGTCTCTTTTTTGATCGGTTTACTTTTACTATCACGTACAGACCCGGTAGCAGAAACGTTAAGCCCGACGCTCTTTCCCGCCTTTATAGTCCCCATGACCAGCAGGAGGTCACTCACATAATTCCTCCCTCCTATATAATTGGTAACCTCACTTGGGATGTCGAGACGCGGGTCTTACAAGCCCAAAATGAGGAGCCGGATCATCCTCCTCCTCCGGCAGGCACACTCTACGTGCCCACCTCCCTCCGCTCTGATGTCCTGGTGTGGGGGCACACTTCCCGCATATCATGCCATGGGGGCGCCCATAGAACTTTTAATCTCATCAAACGCAGGTTTTTCTGGCCCAATATGGAACAGGACGTCCGGGATTTTGTTGCCGTCTGTGCTATCTGTGCTAGGTCCAAGTCCTCCAATTCACCTCCAGCCGGACTCCTCCATCCTCTGCCCATCGCTGAACGTCCCTGGTCCCACGTATCCATGGACTTTGTTACTGGGTTACCCCCATCCGAAGGTAACACAGTTATATTGACTATTGTTGACCGTTTTTCCAAGGCAGCTCAATTCATCCCCTTGGCCAAGCTCCCCACAGCCACTGAAATGGCCGACGTCCTGGTCCACCAAGTCTTCCGACATCACGGGATACCAAAGGACACTGTCTTCGACAGGGGCCGCAGTTTGTATCCCAGGTCTAGAGGTCCTTTTGCTCCGCCCTGGGTGCAACCGTCAGTCTCACCTCAGGCTATCACCCCCAGTCGAACGGCCAAGCCGAACGTGCCAACCAGGAGCTGGAAGCCGCCCTCCGTTGTCTGGCCGCTCAGAATCCCTCCAGCTGGTCTAAATTTCTCGTTTGGATCGAGTACGCTCATAATAACCATCCCTCCTCTGCAACTGGTATGTCACCTTTTGAGGCTTCGCTCGGCTATTCACCTCCTCTGTTCCCCACTGATGACATAGATCTGGCTGTCCCCTCTGTGCAACATCACCTCCAACGCGTTTGGCGCCAGACCACAGCCGCTCTCCTTCGCACCCGGGAGGGAAACTGCCGGGTCGCCAACCGACGCAGGAGAGCGGGGCCGGACTACCAGCCTGGGCAAAAGGTTTGGTTGTCTTCCAAGAATGTTCCCCTCCAGGTCACCTCTCGTAAGCTTGCACCCCGTTTCATAGGCCCTTACATCATTGAGAGGGTCATCAACCCGACCTGTGTTAGGCTACGGCTCCCGGCTGCATTGAAAATCCATTCCTCCTTCCACGTTTCCCAAATCAAGCCCTTCCAGGAAAGCCCCTTATGCCCGCCGTCCGCTTCCCCACCGCCCGCCCGGCTCATCGACGGCGCCCCTGCGTTTACTGTCAGTCGGATTCTGGACATTCGCCGCCGGGGCCGCGGTCACCAGTACCTGGTGGACTGGGAGGGTTACGGTCCGGAGGAGCGCTCTTGGATCTCCCGCTCCTTGATTCTGGACCGTTCCCTCCTGGACGATTTCTTCAGGGCTCACCCAGATCGCCGTCCTGGACCGCCTGGAGGCGGTCGTTGAGGGGGGGGTACTGTCACGGTGCCTGTCAGTTCACCTCCCCCTCACACAGCTCTCCTGCTCTACTGATTGGAACCAGCTGACCTTCATCTCCTCATCACCCTGCCAGCCTTCATAAGGGAGATCCTCACAAGTATCCAGCGCCAGTCCGTTATACTCTCTCCGGTGCTTACGTCTGGCCTCTAGTCAAGTGACCTTGTTCTAGTAAATCCAAGCCTTGTACTTACTTTTTGTCTCATGCCTTCAGGTCAGCTCTCCACTGGTCACGCTGGTTCCTCGCCTCGTTCCTGTCACGCCGTCCTCGGCTCCACCACTCACTCCAAGCTGTGCTCACCGTCCTCGGCGCTCCTCTTCGTCCACGACTCTCATCTCAACTCTCATCTCCCCTCTCAGATTAAAACTTCTGACTCTGCCTCGTCTCCTGAGTTTCTTCCGGGTTCCAGCATCTGGGTCTCCATAGAGTTCGACCATGACATTTGTAATTGTCCATGATCTTTGGATCCAAGTTACTCTTCTTCAGAAGGGGCCTTACCACCGTCGTCTTACAGGCAGAGGGGAAGACCCCCGTCTGAAGAGAGCAGTTAACTATGTTTAAAATCTCTGACTCAAAGAATTTATAAAATGTTTTAAAAAGAGAAGTAGGAATAGGGTCTAAGGCCGCCTTTACACTGCATGGTTCGAGTGACCCAATTCCGATTTTTTTCCTCTCACGTGGCACAGATCGGATATGATCGGTGAATGTGTAAGCAGGACAAAAGCGCATGGATCCCGTTTTTCTCAGATCGGATACAGGCCTCTCTCATATGTGGAAATAAATCGGAAACGAATCGGATACGTGCTTTTGCGTGTGCCATGTAAGCAGACAAATCGGATATTCTCCAGTAAATGCGAGTCGTACGTCAGTGACGGCAACTCAGGACACCACCAACTGAGATCACATGACTTATTAAGGTGCTTTTTGTGCGCGGATTTTGCTGTCAGCGTGTCACCTTTCAGCCTCAGGCTTCAGACCGTAGTTGGAAACCGGTGTTATGTCCGGTCTGGACGCAAACGGTAACTAATGAAGCGGGACACCGTTGCTATGGAACAGGCTAGAAAGAAGCCCTTTATTTCTTTGGGGGGCGTGTATGATGGGGACCGTGTGTGTGTGTGAGCGCGCGCGTGTGTGTGTGTGTGTGTAAGGAGAGGAGAGTGGGTGAGTGCGGAGCGGGGGACTGTCGGAGAACCGTAAATTAAAAATAAGGTGTCTCCCCTAACAGTTTTGGAGTCTTTCTTAGCCCACTCTGGAGGCTGAGGGTTCAGAAGTGGAAATCTCACGTGTTTCTGACCACGGTCGGAAAAGAGAAGTCATCGCGCAGGAAAGGTTCAACACTTGGATCAAACTGTTAGTACAGCACGTCTGCAAACACTTCCTCATTCAAAACTCAGAGAGAGCACATAAGACGGCCGACCAGCCCTCCTTTTTACATCCCAGTGCATCCCGTCAGGAGCGCCCAAGGCAACGCCTCCTTCTGTCGCCGCCTTGCCTCCATGACAACCGCAGTCACAAAAGTACGAAAGAGGTCCGCGTAATGCGGAAATACTGCTACGTAGTCCTCAGAACGTCTACGTTTGATAGTTTCATCATTGTATAATGTAAATGCAAAAATCAGATACGGGTCACTTTTAAAGGATGATGTAAGCGGGTCGTCAAAAAAATCGGATATAGTCAGAAAATCGGATATGGACATCAAGACCTGCAGTGTAAATGCGGCCTAAGAGGCAGGTTGTAGTGTTTGCTTGGGAAAAAACTCGACCAAGCATTTCTGCATCAACCAGGACAAAACTCTCATGTGTTTCCTCGGGTAAAGACAATGCCACTGACCTGCTAGGATTAGTGTTATGTAACGGTTAAAGGTTGGATCTAATAGCATTGACTTTACTACTGAAGTGGACAGCAAAGTCCTCACATGTAGTTTGTGAGTGAGGCATGATAGATTCATTAAAATCTTTGTTTAATAAAAAATCAATAGTTTTAAAAAGAAACCGGGGGTTGTTTTTATTGTTTGTGATGAGATTAGAAAAATAAAGTGTCCTTGCCTGTTTAACAGCGTGGTTGTAGTTTTTTAGTTGATCCTTTAAAAAGTCATGGTCAACTGTTAAATTAATTTTCTAAATTTGCTCTCCGCTCTCTTACAAATTCTCTTCAGATTTAAAATAGCACTGTTTCTGCAAGGAGTCTTTGGATTCTGTTTCAAGATTTTTGTTTTCATTGGAGCGGCTGAATCAATGTCAAACTTAAGTCTGTCGTTAAAATCATCAGTCAGAGAATCGCAGGACAAAGGTAAAATCTGAGCAGGAGTTTGTTTTAAAATGTCAATAAAATTTTCTGCCACTTCAGGGGTTATATATCGCTTCGTCACAGTTCTCACTGTACAAGAGCTCCAATCAAATACAGTGGTATTGTTTGAGGATAGCAACAGTTTTGGATGTCAGCAGGCACCTCAAAGGGAAGTGATGTCATGATGCTGAGGACGCCCAGCAGCTTGTTCACTTAAACATTCTCACGGACATGCTTGCACAAAGAGATAGGCAGCCATCGACATTAGTCATTTATAATCTCAAGGCATTCATATCCGGACAGTAAAATTCAGGCTGCGGGGAAGGCGCCCATGATGCCATCTGCTGAAGTTCGCCATTAAACCTCTCACTCATAGCACTGCTGTCTCGCATGCACACATCTCCAATGTCACACACAGCCTCTACCGTTTCTTATTAATTTTAGATGGCACTTCTTTGACCTTTGAGCCATTCTGAGCTCTGCCACAGTTCAGTGCAGCATAAAAAAGGCAAGATGTCCTTTACTGTCAAAACACACTCTCATACACAAGAAGCCACACGCAATAAAAATGACTAATTTTTCATGCTGCTGCCTTAATGGAAAAACTTAGCCTGCCATGATTCATCTAAAATGTTAGAGTAGAAGACATATATTCAAACCACATATTGTTGCAAAAGTTTGTACATAAAATTCCATAGATTCATTGTTTTTCATTGTATTTGAAAAATCAACAGACATAAATACACTTGGGAATACCTAAACACAGACTGTTTTGGTGTCTCTTCTTCATTTTGTGGTTTGCAGAGGTCTTGGCCAGGGTTGCATGGTAAGGTTGTCTCACAGCAAGAAGGTCCTGTTTTAAATCCTGACTGAGTATTTTCAGGATCTGTAAATTCTACACACAAATGTGATTTTTCTACATGCACTCCAGCTTCCTTCAACAGTCAATAGAGATGTTCTATACTTTAAATGGTGATTTTAAATTTGAAGTGATTGTGTGTGACTGAGCTTATGGACTAGAAAAAAAATTTCAAGCTGCATCCCGTTTTTGGTCTAAAGTAGCTCAGATAGGCTCCTGTGGTCCAGCACATGACCAAGTCAGAATAAATAGTAAAGAAAACGCATGCTGGGCAAAAGACATTCAACAAACCAACTGATTCAGTACAGTATTTTTTTTAACCATTTTGTTAGCAGGAAAAGACTTTTCCTAATGAAAAGGATTTCGCAACTTTTAAAACACAGTGACATCTTCAGTTTAGCAGAGTGATTGTTTTTAAATTTAAAAACATGCACACACTGATAAGGAAGAAAACAAGAAAAAGTCAGAGCAAAGCTGCAAAGTTGACATTAGTGATTATATTACATAGTCACTCATAGAGGGTTCAGCTTCCTCAGTTTTACAACTTTAATTCAGTATTTGAAGTTTTTATGTTTCAACAAATAATCTGCGCCAAAGTACCGGTAATTGCTAGCAAGTATCAGAATATGTTAATTCTTCCAAATGCCATGTGCAATGCTGTTTGCTTCCATCAAGGTCCCTCGAGGGTGATTATATCAATCATGTCCTGGATTTTTTAATCTTTGAATTTGTTTGAATTAAGTTTAATTGTTGGTTTAATTCTAAAAAAATATTGTAGATTAAAAATAATGAAAGAGAAAGCTTGGAATTATTAATATTAAAATTATTATTTCAATATCCACCAAACTTTATGTTTTTGTATTTCATTTTATTATAAAGAAAGCATTGAGGGTGCGTATCTCATTTTAGCCATCCTGGGAGAGCAGTGTAACTTCATTGCTCTTTACTGGATGATAGCTTGGGGCAGGAACCCAAAAAGCACCAACATGCACATCATACTGAAAAGTCCTTGTCACTCAGCATTAGGATGAAGGTGCTCACCATGACTTTACGGGAAACGGTCAATCACTACAACACAAACACGTTTAATGGATGAAGCTTATTAAGCTGTCTCCTCTATTTCAGTTAGCAGTGACAGCTTACATCATTGACTGATTAAAATGGAAAATTTGCATAACATCCGGTGGGCACACCTGATGTGATGTTCTGTCACAGTTTTGGTGCCACTTAGGATGCAGCCTCTGCTGCCTGACAACAAGGCTTTGGAGCTTAGAAACAAGTTTGCCATGAAAATTTAGTTGGGAGACAAATGTAGCCAAGCTGCTGTCCATTGGAAAGTTAACTGGCTAATGGCTCAGTCACAGCTACTCGTATGGGTGGATACTGACTGTCTGCAGGCAAAAAATGGGCAAACCTGTAAATGGCACACAGGTTTGTTACATGAAAGTTTAAGATCGTAGGCCACTCTGTGAATCACTCTGTGAATGCACATCCTTTTTTTGGGTCACAGGATCTCTAAACTGTAATATACCTTACTCATTTCTTTTGAAGGTAAATGTAAAGGCAAAGTCTTTATGGCAAAAAACGTTCTCTATTATTAGTGGTGTGATTTGACTTTCAGTTTTTTTTGTGTGTGTTTTGTTCATTTGTGATCAACAATTTCAAGCATCCCTGTAGGCACGACTGTCAGAGGGCCATTAGGAGGGCTGATGCTCCTATTTCCAGCTCGTCTGGTTTTCAGAAGTGTTCTTGAGAGACAGTTTAGCTAGTTGCCTAACTTCAAACTGTGCTTGATCCAACCTCTATGTATTTATGTATTATTAAATTGAAAGGAAAGACCAAAAATGCCTTCATTAATGGCAGAATAAGACATTGTAGTGGTAAATTAGCCTATTATAATTGGTGAAAGGGCTTTGGAAATAAAGTGTTACTGATTGACGTCTGGATAGTTTGTTAACACATGCCTGCATGTGCATGTGATGCGTCTCCTAATAGCCTTTTTAAATATTCCACTCATTGTTAAAATGAAACATATATCAAGGGGAAACAAAAAAAAAAACATTGAGAAAGTTTTGGCTGGAAAGTCAGAATAAAATCAGATGACCTACTTTAATTCCCCTGGGTCATTTTATTTTTTTGTATGTATTATTCCATCGTGCTTGAGATGGACGAACTACATCTTTTAAAGCCACAGCTATGTGGGGGCCATTAAACATGGAGCCACGTTATTATATACCTGTCACCTTTGTAATAAGCGGAACGTTTGTGGGCAGTCCTGCAGTAGACCACATCTAGGATTTACACAGACCTTTTCATTTATATTCAGAAGTCTTTTATCTTACTGCCAATAAGAAGTCTCATAAATTAAGCTTGCCTGCAGGAGAAAATGTTTTTCTTTATTTTTTTTAAATAATATTAGATCTTTCTTTCTATAATAAGAAACAGACTTGCTAAAGAATCGATTAAAAGATGAGGAACACAGTTTCTCTCTGCAGACGCATGCTTTTTGGTGTCATCCAAACTCTTGCAGATGTAGATAAACAAACATGGGGTAACGAAGGTTCATATTGTTTTTGAAGACTCTTTTATGATACATGTTGTGAATTTCTTCCATAATTTCACAATGTAAAACCAAACCCTCTCCAATAAAAGTAGGGTATGGTTAAGGCTATTGCTTGGTGGGTAACAAGTGTCACAGGGGAAGTCATGCTTTTACAAGTCTGAAGTCAAAACGAAACTTGACCTGAAAATCTGAAATAGCAAAAATTGAAAGACACTTGATAACACACCAGCTAATCTGGGCTTGAGTTTGAGACAATGTGTTTCTATGACCATAAAGCCATTACCAAAGAGGACATTTTAATAACTTTTTCTACTGCAAAAAAAAAAAGAGAAAAGATGACTTTGCTCTTGAAAAACATTGCAGGAGTTTTGTGTGGACAGGTTCTGGAGGTAGGAGTAGTGGAGAGAATTGTTATTGTTTATTTCAAGACTAAATCTAATACTATTTCCCTGTAAACTCTAGGGGCCTAACATTCGCAGAAAGACGTTTTTTCTGTTGACCTGCCTACAGGTTTGTCTATTGTGTTAAGTGTAGCAATTCCTTTTTTATAGCCGTTACATACACTCTCAGGCAATGAATGATAAATTTAACTTCCGTTTAAAAAAATCAAAAGCTACCTATCATCAATTATCATTTGCGACCTATCATTTGAAAATCAACCTTTACCAAATGCAGAAAGTATTGCGACCATTAGTTCTTTGCTTTCCCTGTCTCCTTTTTCTCCTTACTCCTACATATCAAAAAACGCTAAGCTGTAATAAACTATCTTTATTTTTTTAACCCTTGTGCTATCTTTGATGACCCCACCCTTACTTTGACGTGTTCTCTCTACCATGACGAAGGTGGATAAAGGTGGAAAGATTTCATGTAATCCATGGACACCAGTGAAGATCACAAATCATTGAAGAAAAAAGGTTCATTGCACTGTCTAGTGGGTCTAGATGACCCAACTCACAATGTTAAAGTGCCTAGGATAGCACAAGGGATAATAAGAAACAGACTTGCTAAACACAGTTTCGTTCTGCAGACGCATGCTTTTCGGTGTCATTCAAACTTTTCCGTGTAGATGTACAAACATGGGGCAACAAAGGTTCAGCACAATTCTGTGATACTTCATTTTTGAACTTTTGCTACATAGTAAACTAAGAGCTTTGTCTTTAGACTTGGGTCTTCTTTAGTAGTTATGATTTAATGTAACAAGACATCAAACTTAATTTTACAGCTAGATTTATTTACCCTGTTCACTTTAACTTATGTGAAACTAGAGAACAACATTATGTAATTGCCCCTTGTCCGTTTTCTAGACTTTTTAAAAGTCCTAATATCTATTTATGCCTTAATAACTAAATAGTGAAAAGGGGGGGCTGTAAGTTTCTTTTTCAGCAAAATGAGACATCTTGAGATTAACACGCCTTAATGAGCAAGTGGACAGAACAGGAAAATTGCTTCGGGGAGGTCACAAGGTCTGTTAGCAGGTTCAGGAGTAACTCAGAAAAAAAAGAAGGAATTATAAAATAAAATGAGTAAGATACATGGGAGAGAGTCTAAAACAAAAGGATGTTGGAAAATGAGTGCAGGTTACTTCCGCGCCAACAGGCGGCAAATTTCTAACGAATTCCCGCCACTCTGCAGAAACTATGTCCAAGTAAACAACACAGGTATTAGATTTTAACTAAAAACGGCATAATCGTGAAAAAAACAACCATGGGGACATTTTTACAACAGATCAAATGATAATTGAAGTGAAAATTTAAGGAAACTTTAAGGACCCAATGGATATTTATAATTGAATCGGACATAAAGCACAATATCTATTATGCCTCTTGTAATCATCATAAAACATAGTCTCATCTTATTTCATTTGGTTAATTTGTGACATAAATTAATTTTGTTTAACGGGTAAAGTTCTTATGAGCTAGAAAAAAAAAGTTTGTTAATCAACCTCGCTTTAACAGAAAATTTACGTGTCTGGCTTTTCTATTTTAATGATTTATTTTTGGTCCTGCCTCCGTGTCTTTTAACTTGTTTTCTTCTTCTGCTGAATTATCTTGTTGTGTACCCAGTATTTTTGGCCCTTGAACAACGTTTTCATGATTATTCATTGATTACTGAGTCATTTTCGTGCTTATGAGTCACAAATGTAACAACAGAAAATACTTTTGGACCAACTATTATCTTGCTTGACACACGAGGGTCTAAAGCTGGTAGACAAACTTTTATTTTAAAAGAAAATGAATAAACATTTTAGCCTTTCTGCACTCTGAAACCCGAACAACTATTTAGTGCTGGAAAAAGCCGGAAGCTTATATGAACCAAATGAAAATGAGTTGGTACAGTGGGATGTCCAAAACCTCTGAAGGTTATCTACCTGGGTGCATACTGTGCACTGGGGGTCAGCATCTGATTCTTTGAAACCAGCTACCTACACAAACAAAAGTAGTTTTTCAAATATTTGAAGAATTGTTTTTTATACATATTTTTTTCTCTACTAACAACTTTTAAGCATGGCAGCATGATATAATTGTTGAATATAATTTTGCTGCAAACAAAAGGCTAACCGAATTTGTGAAAAAAATTTATTAACCGAACGATAGGTATTGTTTGGCCTAACATTGCTGTGGGTTTATTTTTTCCATACTGTTAGAAGTACTTTATCTCAAAGTTTTCCTTGAAAAAATGGTTAGATCTACATAGTTTGTTTAATATATCTGTATCTTTGATGGTGGAGAGAATACATATATTTTTGAAAAATGGCATGTTGCTTCTAAGGCATGTTGGGAAGGCTGTTTCAGATCACTGACAATGTAAATTGCACATAAATACAGAGATGAAAAAAAAACAAATTCTTCTTAAATGGTGGAAAAACGGTGCATCTCAAATTTATCATCAGCTGCAGAATGTACACATTTAATTACAATTTTATTTCTCAGGTCTGCTGGGAAATTGCAACAAACTTGTCAGTGTAATGCAGCTTCAGTTGCTTGATATTTCCATCTTTTTATAGGACTGGAAATGTGTGTTCCAGTGGGCAGCAGGCAATCATAAAATACACACTGATCTACACACACGTACCCTACAATTTACAATCCCACTTCAGGTCTAACCTCAATGCTTACAGTCACTTATTGCTTTCCTTTGCACATTGCACACTCAACCGCCCCCACAAACCTAAAGGCAGAGCTGCAGCTGACACAAGTTGTGTTCATCATCCAACATGTAACACGGCAAATGGAAAAATGCAATGCACTCTGCTTTGGCTGTCCACTTCCGTCATGCCAGGATCAACTCATTTCACAGCTTAGCGCCTTCATTGACTCAGTGCAATGTTAGGGGGATGAATGCAGAATTCTCACACCTGTGCAAACATAGCTCTGCGGCAAAGCTCCAACTTTATATCTATTTAACTTTGCCTGTCTACATGGGATCATTTGTATTTTGCTCTTGGCATCACATAGATAGTCAACTCGTGAGTTGGGTGTCAAAGCACGGGCGAGTAAGAAGGTAAACAAAACTAAAAATATTTTTCCCCTTCACACATATCTTTGATCTAAATGTTATGCAAATTAAAAATAAATACAAAACAATATTTTTGGGTTTTCGTTCATTCAAAGAACATTTGATTAGTTAATGAAATGTCCATCAATTGTATATAAAATGTCTGGTAACGTTATTCTCTCAAATGTATTTGTATTTTAATCATAGAAAGCCTGTTCTTAATATTGACTGACAAGCTCACGCAGATTCTGTAGGTTTATCCAGCCTTCCCATTAGCAATGGTTTGGCTGTGGTTATTGGCAGCTTTACCACCTTATAATGTTACAGTGAATAGAAGGCTTAAAAAGGTCAACACTTTGTTCAACTACCAGCATTTTGACTAATTTGATTATTTTAGCAAATGTCAGTAAAATAACTGTCCCTCTCCCCATTTATTAATTATGCAATAAGGACACATGATAACATGCAGGCATAAGTGACATCTCTTGTGATAACAGTTTTGTCACTAATCCAATGATGGTGTTTTTTACAGCAGTGTATGTTTCTTCTTTGTGTTCCAGGGGGATTTAGAATGACTGGCTAAAATGTTGTTGTTGTTTTTTTTCTGATATTCTTGCATTAATTTCACACATCTTATCTTATATTTACACAGAAGTTGCAGGTTACACTTGGTGATCATTTTTAAAAGTCATATCTTTTGTAAAACTCAGCACTGTTATGCACTTAATGGCAACTGTCAGATTGCCATGCTATTTAATATATAGACTTATATAATGCACTAGTAAACAAAATCAACAAGATCTATTATTTATTATGAGTTTATTTGTTATATACAATGTAAACATACATTTCATGGTGTAAGCATTTTTCTGAATACTACTACTACTTGCATAAATAATTTTATACATTGGTTGGTGATATTACGCTTAAAACTTAATCCTTGAAGGGAACAAATTACCCATTAAGCTCCTCTACAAAACAAAGAAAAACACATCACCTTATTCTATGGGGAACTTCTATTAAACAAGGCATTACGACTTAATAGACCGCACTAACTCATTTCATAGAGAACAATAAAAGTACTTTATTTATTGACACCAAAATATTTAGATAGATAGATAGATAGATAGATAGATATAGATAGATAGATAGATAGATAGATAGAGGATAGACAGATAGACAGATAGATAGATATATAGATAGATATAGATAGAGATGATAGATAGATAGATATAGATAGCATAGATGAGATAGATAGATAGATAGATAGATAGATAGAGTTAGATAGATAGATAGATATAGACTTTAATTATGGATGGAAACTATGATCACCACTGATCCTGATACACACAAAAAGACAAAAAATGGAAAAGCTAAACGAGACAAAAGGATTTTGATGGATCTAAAAGGATGTACAATTTTTCATTAACAGAACACTTCAAATATATATGATAGCACTGTCATATCTTCCTGCTACTCGTCCATCTTCAAAAGTAGAGTAACAGAGACTATCTCAGTTTCTATGAACACTTCAGAGACAGCAACCAGTCACTGAAGATCCTTTGTTTGACTAGACAGATTCAGAGGTTGGCTGTTATTGTTCATCACTGCTCTCTGTCCAGACTCACACCATCAATGGACTTGGCACTCCTGATCAGTCTGTTTAATTTTTCACCAATCGCCACACATTCGTTTGTCCAGTGTAAAAATGGATTTAATCTGTTACTTGATCAGGAAAACCAAACTTCACACTTGTTTTAAAGTTTTAAAATAGTTGAGCACCATAATAAATGTTTTGGGAGGTGGAGGCTGATAGTGCTGCAGCATACGTATTAAATTGCAATATATTTGTCTGATTTTTACTTGTAAGCAGATTTTAATCAACTAAAAGCAAAGCAGAATGCTCAAAGAGGTATAAGTGCTATTAAAGATGAATGTCTGACATTTTCTTTTTACCTCTGGAAGATCAGAAAACCAAAACATTATCAGTTTCCTGGGAATGCACAATGGAGTGATATAACTCCAAATCACTACTGAGATCAAACAGCTGCTGTGAGGATGTTTGCCAACAAAAATTAGATATTGATTTTTCTTGGTTGCTCTTAATTCGTTGTGTTTGTTGCTCATTCATCCACCTCCTAACTGCTATCCTGCTAAGCTGTGCGTTCTGTGGGTGTGTGATGTCAGAATAAGCAACAGAATCTCTGTGATTAACAAATAAAAATGACCAATTTAAAAAAGCTAACTTCAATTTTTGCTTAAATCACATTTTTACGCCCTCATTCTGCGTGATCTGCTTGATTTTGGAGGACAGACAAACTTGGCCACATCTCTTTTTGATATTTGTAGTTTTTGCAGTTTTAACAAGATCACTAAACCTTGGACTCAAACTATATGTTTTTCTACAAGAAAAAGTATTTTTCTGTTTGGGTGTAATGCCAGCAAAATGAAGGTGTGAAAATCCCAACACACTTTCACCCCATCATATTTTTGTTTTATTTAAAATAAGCTACATATAAGCTTTGAAACTTAACGTAAGCTTTAGCCCTTTTTGGTCAGCGGAATTTTCCAATCTCCGTTACAGTAAACTGCTGTTATTATATGCAAAAATAAAGCTTGTAGTGCTTTAACAACATTTTAAACCTTAAAAACAGGTTGATTTATAAGCAAATGGGTTTGATTAATGGAACGATTAGTGACTTTAAGATAACCTACGATGGCTGTGTGCTTATAGCTCCAGAAATTATGTCAGGTGTAAAAACAATTTTTAGAAAATAAAATGAGAGCTACAAGAAATATATATATTTTTTTCCTTTTTTGGGGAACACGTATAAGGAATGACCATGAAAATGTCTGTTTTTCAGATTTCCATGTTCATCTTCACAGCTGTCAGGAAGGAGCTTGCTTCCACAGAACTTTCAGGTCATGGACCTTTCATTTAATTCAGTCTGTCATGATGAAATGAAGACCGACAACTAGAATTAAAAAAAAAAAAGTATTTTTGTTCAAAAAAGTTTATTTTAGATAAATTATTAGAAATATTTGAATCCAAACTTAATCAGCAAAAGACACAGTTAACAACTGAGTTTGGAGTATAACAAAGTGTTATAACTCAGAATAGTGGCAACATAGGATCTTAAAATTATTGGTTGGCTGAAGACTATTGAAGATCGAGGTAATAAATTCCTACAGTTTGGGTGTGAAATTTAGTTCAAATTCCTGCCTGATTGGTTTCCATGGTTACCAAGATACATATTAAATTTGGACTTACCTAAACAAAACATGTTAAACACTTTAACACATCCCAACTTCAAAGAAATTACATTCAGGGAAAGTTTGAACAGGATTAAATCTGACTCCTGTTTTAAAAGATACTTACCATTCAATGAATGAATGAATTGTCTTCATTGTCAATGCAACAAGCACAAATACAGGTAGTATGCAGGATGCAGGATATGGGACAGAAGAGCAGGGCATAGGTGCTCCCCTCCTGAGACTACAGCCATATAAGGTATTGCCTGTACAGGCATTTACAGACTATGTACTAGGGGTGTTAGAAAAAATCGTTTCGCCGATAGATTGCGATAGTTCCTTTGGCCATATTTGTATCGGTTCAAATTGCTGCAGGAAAAATTTTATTTAATTATTTTATGAGCGTCCTTCAGTGTTTGACTCTTGTTTTCCACTTAAACCTCCGACCGCTAGTTGGTATCACCTCATACTGAGCCTCTTTGAGCAGCTCTAGACCACAACAAGGTCTCAGTGAGAACCACCTTGTGCTGTAGTTATGAGACATGAACTACTTAGTTTTTACTTGGGATGGGTATGGAACCGAAACTCTGTGCCATGAGCTGCCAGTATCATTTAGGAACGCAGATTGTGGTGCTTTGTAGTGGGTCAGATAAGAACGAGTGAAGCACTGCAGCTGCACAGTGCTTCACTGTGAAAATGAAATTAGATTATTTTTTATACAGCTAAGAATCAAATAGGCGTAAATAAGTTGTTCTATAACACATCTTCGGTAAAGCAAAGCAAAGCAAAACAAAACATGACTAATAAAGTAGACATCATATTACTAGAGGGTCTGCAACCATTTCAGACTTTATATTACCTACAAGAGGGCATGCAACCTTATATATTGAACATAATTAATGGATCTATACATTTTTCCTTCTGTGCGTATCATTTAAAACTAGTAACTAGTCTTCTGCACATGCCCAAAATGAACAGAATGATGGCAGCCAGAGAAAGGGAGGTAGGTTGGATTATCTGTCACAGTGACAGCAGATTTTTCATTCATCCACCTTCAATAACTTTCTGTAAATGAGGTAAAATGGTCACAGCCAAGGTGAAGGAAAATGAGTGCTCCTCCATCGGTGTGATACCTCAAAAAATCAATAAGGGACTCCAGCACTATAGGTGGCCCACAGTTCAGCCTTTTTGAAGAATGATCTTTGGTGGACTCAAAACACCTAAAAACTATGAGGAGTCTTAATTGATGATGATAAGTCTAATGCGACTGTAAATCTTGTACACCCCATTTTTTATATAGAATAAATCTAAAATGGGGTATTTTTGTGATTGCAGAGCAGCCTCACGTGGTGAGAGCTAGGTTAAGATGTTTATCACACCAATCCTTTGTGGCGCTCTAACAGAAGAACATGCTTGGACAGAGGAGTTTAGGTATATAAAGACTTCAGGGTACTTCGTTAATAATGGTTTTTTTTAAATCTGAATATTTGTTACAAGTCCTGCCACATAAATGCTTGAAAGCCAGCCTAGATATTTGCACAATGTAAAAGAATATTTACATTTCATATAGACACTGTTTAAATAAAATGATTCTGCCGGTGTACTTGTTTAAAGGAGTCCCTAACCTTTGGCAATTTTTAAATCATCTTTAAAAAAAATCCACCATTATCTGTTGAGTAGTGTGTATTGAGCTGAGCATTTTACCATAGACATATAGAATTTTAAAAAACAAGATCTAATGGAAATTAAAGTTGTTCCCAATTGTGAAATTGCAGCAGTGAATGCAGTTTATTGTTGCTGTAATTTAAAGATTTAAATATTTGGGAATAAGAGCTAGTGTGAAATACAGGCACAAATCAGCTTTTTTAACTGAAGGCCATACCATACAGATAAATGCATCTAGACATTAAAGAAAAACACAATTAGAAACAACAAACCACAACAAGAATCAAGTTTCTCATGCACGAGGGAGAGGAGCAAGAGTGACAGAAAACGTCTACCACGCTTCTCTTCTCAAAGGTCTGCCCCTCCTCGTGCTGCTTTTATTAAGAACACAAGTGGGAGGTCACAATTTCAAGACAAAGAGAAAAGTTCATTATGGGGTGTCGTCAAATGACCCTTTTGGTTGGATTCTAAGTTCAGACAATATCCCTTATCAGCTAAGGACAGTGTGTCGTTAACCCCCCTCTCTTCCTTGCTGGGATGAGAAGCAGATGAACAAACACACAGAACTGTTTTCAGAAGAGGTAAAAAGGTCAATCTGAGTTAATATTTAAACATACATTTAACCAAATACATTTACACAGTGATAATACTAAAACAATTTCCTTCACACAGACCAATTTTATTTATAAAGGACGTAAATTGTCTGTGCAGACCTGAATCTTTGTAATGAAAGCAATACATTAAAAGTACAAAGATGTAAATGGAATGGTTTTAACTACAGTAAATGAATAAATCCACTGTGTGATGAGTGTGTTTCTAGTATCTATATTTGATAGTAAACACAGTTCATATGGTAAATTGCTGTTATTTCTTGCAAAGCTAATGAATATAAAATTAGTTAAATATAGATCTATATTTTTCTAAGGAAAAATGACACCTTGTCACCCACAAACAGCAGGTTCTGTTTAAAAGAATCCATCCATCTTCAAGCAGCGCTAACCAGCACACCACCATTTAACCTTTGTTAAATGACGATTTAATCGTATTTCGGGCGATAACTCGTAGCAGTGTTTTCAGCTTACCCTAGGGCGGTTCAGTCAATTTAACGCACCTGCTCAGCGTCCTATTTAAGCCCAGGTGCGTAGGCGTTCATTCTCTTTCTTACCTTCAGCGCTCATTCTTCGCCGGTCTCAGTGCCCGCGGGTCTCCGTCTCTTCGGCGTCTTGCTGTGTTCCCACCGTTCTTCGGATGGATGGTCCCCATTTTTTATGATGTGGGGTTTTCGTTTCGCCGCGTCTGCTCTGCTTTGCAGTGATCCGCGGGCGGCTGCCGGCGCGCAGCGCGTTCGTTTCGCCGCGGTCGCGTGCATCTGCAGGGGGTGTGCGTTCCGCGATGTTCGGGATGTTCGTGGCCCCCGATCAGGAGCAGTCCGGGTCTTCTCGTCTGCCGTGGTCAGCCAACTTTCTGCGGTGAGCGGCAATCAGTCCTTTCCCGTGTAGTTTTCTGAGGCTGCGTTTTTCTTCCTGTTTACTTCTGTGACGTCACGCCCCTAAGGACCCTGGGAATTGTAGTTATGTCTCCGGGTCTTTCATGATGCACTTCTGATTCCTTTTCTGCTGCGTAGTTCTGCGTCGTCCGGTTGTTTTTTTTTTTTCAGGGGTTGTGGGGTCCTTTCTGTGGTTTTGAAGGCTGGCAGTCCTCGTTTGGACAGGTTTCTCATGCTGGCTGAATTTATCGTGGCTTTTAGCATTTGTTTTTCTGTTGCTGTTTTGTTCTTTGGGAGCTGAGTGTGAATCTTGACTGCTTTTTAATTTAATGCTGGCTTTATTATTATAGCGGTTCTTCTTCGTTGTTGTAGCTGCTGGCTAGTCAGAATGTGTATCAGTGTATCTTGGACCTGTCTCTGCTCTGTGGACATTTTCCCTATGATTGGTCTCTTATGCAGCGTCTATGGCTCTTTTTATTCACTCGGCGATCCTCGTTCGTTGCCCCCGCATATTCTGCATCTGGTTCTGCTCCGCTTGTTTTTTCCCGCTCTGTGTACCCCGGTGGGTCATGCCCTGGCTTCAGGGACTTGCGTCGGCCGCACTGGTGAGTGTGTCAGTCTCGTTGCGGCCTTGTTTTCTCGGCTGGACAGTTAATTTGTTATTCTCTCTAGTTTGGTTGGAGGTTTGCAGGGGCTATGTGATGGATTCTTCCGGGGCATCGTTTTCAAAGCCACCACTGAGGGTGGCACCTAGGAAGTGTTCAGGTTGACGTGTCTTGATCTGGACCTGCTAGCGCCTCGCAGTTAATCTTCTGGGCATCAGTGGCCTGGTTCCCCATGCGCCTTCAGGATTGGTATATATTTTCGTCAGCTCCCCATGCTGTCTCCACGAAATTCCTCTGAACGCGATATAAGGCTGCGGGTGACTGTCACTGATGGTCTCATTGTTCTGCCTCTATGCCTCTCAGTGGCGTCTCTTGGCCTTCAGTTGGCGCTCGAAGTGTTTGTCGGTTTACCTTTCCGCTGTCATTCTTTCCCTCTTTATGCCTGGAGTGGTTTTGTGATACCTGTTGTGTCTTCAGCCTCCCTCCACTTGTTCTCTTGAGTCTGCGCCTTCTGGTTTGGGGGAAAGGATTTAAGAAGAGTGGTTTGTGTTTGTCCGGCCGCCAGAATCTATGGCTCTGATGGTTCTTAAGGGGTCGTCCGGTTATTTCATCCTTGGAGATTATATTAAGGCTGTTTCAATATTGAATGATAGTATTGTGTCATCGGTTGACTTGGTTAATGTTTAAATAACACCTTGAGCAACTTCTACCCTGACCGTAGGAAATATATCACTTGCGCTCTCAAGCTTAGTTCAAGAGTTAAATCTTGTGTCCACAAGTCAGTCTTCTATCTGCCTTTTCTAAGCAGATGGCACTCTGCTAGATGCATCCCCATTTAGAGGCTTGTTATACTCCGCCTCTGAATGCTTAAGGTTCAGTCTAGCAAATATAATATCAAAACCTATGATCCCTCATAGCTCTCAAGTTCTCTTTTGCAGTATCCAGTCTCCCTTGGCTAAATAAAAATTTGAGAACCATTAATATCATATACAAGGCATCAAATCCAGCCGAGCTGTAATCCTCTGCTACGTGGGATGTTGACCTTCCTCGTCTACAAATCTCCTTGGCTACTCTTCCCATCTACTACTCCTACTCCTCGATGGCCTCCTGAAGGTGCGTCCCTCTGAAACTGTCAAAGGTTACTTTTGTCATCATTGGAATATATAAAAAATTGGTGTTAAGATTTCGTGCAGGTCATATATTTCACTATTATTTCACTTTTGGAATTTGTAATTATGGTGGTTTCTAGGGTGCGATAAATCCACAATGGGTCTTTACCTTAACTATCTACTAAATTCACTTTCTCAGATTTGTTTTTTTTTTTTTAAAAAGCACTGTTATTTAATTTATCTCAATCATTTTGAAACTGATCAGTTTCTGGGTTATTTATATATTCTTGTCAAGACTAATACTGCTTTGTTTTTATCTATGCATCGCATCCTGAGCCTGCGAACCCCTACGCCCCGATCAGCTTCTCCGTTTCCAGGAAATGATGTCACCCATGCATTCCTTGATCTGGTGCTGCAACGATGACTGCTCGACGTACCTATTGCTGCACTGAAAGTGACGGGGCGTTGGACCTCCTCTGCATTCCAATGACACTTCTGACTGAATTAATTAATCAATGTCAACCGCAGAATGAATGTAAATTCTTTGATTATAGATGTTAAAAGAAAATTATAGACAGGTGGAAGCCTAAAAATTTAGGATGTTCTAAAGTGTATTATAGTATGCGATGGAGCTCAAAAATTTTGGTTTCTAAGCTCAATTACGCCAATTAAGCTTCGGACATATGGCGTTGAGGTTGTTCTTGATACTTAGATGGAAATCTTCGAATAAATGGATGTTCTGAGCTCGTATTATGGTATGCCAAATGGGGAAACATTATGGCAGTTAAGCTCGTTCGTAGTCCTGTCGTTGGATTAAGCTCGTTAAATAGTATACCGAATGAAATGACATTTATAGCTGTTAAGCTCGTTCTTAGTATTTGATGGAAGCTACGTATAATGGATGTACTTAAGCATGTTCAGCATGCTTTTGGAAGCTTGGATTGGATGTTAGGTAGTGTCTTCATACGGGTTGTTCTTGGCGGTTCAAATTATAGTTCCTTACAGCGTTTTGCGGATGTGGATTTATGTTCTTAAAAAAAAATTAGGTATGAGTGATTCTTATGTTGGCTCCCTACTTTGTTTTATTTCGTTTCCTTTGTTTGGCTCTCTCTCTCTCTCTTTTGCAGATAGTATGTTCCCCTAGTGGTTCACGAACGGGAGCGGCCCAACGGTCAAAGGTGCCGGGTCACACATAGCAGATCCATTGGATAGTATGTCCCCTTCGTAGCGCTGAACTCGGATAAAAGAAATGGAAAGAAGGGGGCGGCCCACACGGTCAATGGTGCCGGGTCACACATAGCAGTCATACTGGGAAATGAAATGAAAATGGAATGCTGCCGAAAACACACTCCATTTTTTTTACACACTGATTTTACATTCACATTTTCTCTTCTTCTGGATGATTTTAGTGTTGGGGGTGTATCATACGGGTTGTTTGGCGGTTTAAATTATAGTTCTGCACAGCGTTTTGCGGAAGTGAGCTTACGTTCTAAGATCAGGTATAAGTAATTTTATGTTGGCTCCCCTTTTATTTCTTTCCCTCTCTCTTTCAGATAGTATGTTCCTCTAGTGGTTTCCACGAACGGGAGCGACCCTACGGTCAATGGTGCCGGGTCACACATAGCAGATCCACTAGATAGCATGTCCCCTTCGTGGCGCTGTACTCGAACGGGGGCGGCCCAACGGTCAATGGTGCCGGGTCACACATAGCAAATCCACTAGATAGCATGTTCCCTTCGTGGCGCTGTACTCGAACGGGGGCGGCCCAACGGTCAATGGTGCCGGGTCACACATAGTAGATCCACTAGTTAGCATGTTCCCTTCGTGGCGCTGTACTCGAACGGGGGCGGCCCAAACGGTCAATGGTGCCGGGTCACACATAGCAGTCATACTGGGAAATGAAATGAAAATGGAATGCTGCCGAAAACACACCCCATTTTATTACACACTGATTATACATTCACATTTT
>CM074500.1:15125187-15175292 GCA_037389245.1 Oryzias sinensis
GGTCAATGGTGCCGGGTCACACATAGCAGATCCACTAGATAGCATGTTCCCTTCGTGGCGCTGTACTCGAACGGGGACGGCCCAAACGGTCAATGGTGCCGGGTCACACATAGCAGATCCACTAGATAGCATGTTCCCTTCGTGGCGCTGTACTCGAACGGGGGCGGCCCAAACGGTCAATGGTGCCGGGTCACACATAGCAGTCATACTGGGAAATGAAATGAAAATGGAATGCTGCCGAAAACACACCCCATTTTATTACACACTGATTATACATTCACATTTTCTCTTCTTCTGGATGATTTTAGTGTTGGGGGTTTTGTTACCCAAAAGTTTTATGGAAATTTTATGGAATTTTATGGAAGTTTTATGGAATTGAACGGAGCCTTATGCCAAACCAAAAGATGTGAATGCCAACTAAAGTATGTGGAAAATGTCAAATAAATATTTCTTACTGCAAGAGTTGTCTGACTGAAATACAGTTTAGTGATAATTATCAGGAATGGCTGAATGTACTATGTTGTTGGCTGAAAGAAGCAAAAGGAACAATTTATCTGCTGGATAAAAAATAGAAATCTTGTTTCTCTATTTCATCATGGACATCATAAAAGTAACATAATAACTCCACTGGCTTTGTCATGAACCCCCGTATTCTACAGTTGCTGTCTCCAAGAACAAAAAAGCGATGTCAGATGGTGACAAACAATCTCACATGTCCCCAGAAGTTGCATTTTCTAGTTAAAATCCCTGGATTTTAGGTTTGCTTTAGTTTAACCATAGGCATTTGAAAAGAAATTCAAAAATGTTTTATCTGAAAAAGAATAAAAATGTTGCCTTAATTTGTTTTTTTAAGATCAAGAGAACTTTATTTGAGAGTTAAAATAAATTCCCTGACAAAAAGTCTGCAAAAGGAGAAGGCTATTTCACATTTCCGGTTTCAATAAGTGTGACTGACAGCAGACATTTCACAGGATTCCTTTATTTATGATTTCAGAATGGATGTTTAGGCAGCATCTTAAATAGTGAGAAAACTAACACTGTTGTTATTTGCATTCCTCCTCTTTTTTTAGAACGGCAGCTAGAAATCTGACAGCTGTAAATGTTGAAAAAAATATAGGCGAAATAAACTATTTGTCGTAGAGGCAAGCAGACCACATTTGAAATTCAGCTTAGTTTCAGGGTAATGCATAAAATCATTACTACATAAACTATTCTTTTTTTCAAAATTGTTTCCTCCTTCAAGCATTTTCCTTGTTTGCTTTCCCAAACTGGTAAAGCCTTTTGGTTTTGTTTCTAAACTTGAAAGAAAACACAACTACTCTTTATTATAATTTTGTGGCAAATATTGTGGCAAGATTTTTGCCAAATTGTGGCAAGAAAAATTATAGAGTTTAACTTTTTTTTTAAGTCCACCTTTTATTATTATTTGAATGGCTGCATAATTCATGCTAGGGGCAAATAACAATATCCAAATTAGGTTTTAGTCTGTGGTATGATTTTGGAATGGAAAGCTAAAAAGAGAGTGGCAAAGTTATAAATGCAACTGTAATTTACCCAATAAAAACATAAATTATATTGAAAAAGTAAAAGAAAAGATTCTCAGGAAAGGGAGCATTTGTAAATAAAATAAGCACGGTTTCAGAGAGGGGAGATTGCACCACAGGAGAGACACATACAAGAGACAGCACGTTTTCCTCTGATAATTGGCACAAAAATAACTTCAAAAAAAATGAATGAACCCAAATAAGAAAGTGCATTGATAAAATAACTGAGAATGAAAAATGAAAATTTTCATGCAACACTAACATTTCTCACAAAGAATTTCTAGTCTAACCCTTCGGCTCTAAATAATTCATTCTGGTAAACTGAAGACATGCGGAATGAAGAAGAAAAGCAACATTTTTGTGGGAAAATCTAGGAAGATTCAAGAACAACAGTCTGTGGTGAAAATGGGGTGAGACCAAAAATATCCCTTTAACAAATGTTGCACAAAAGAGTTTGAATGTTGAGGGATGACACTATGAGCTGGATGTTAAATTCTTGAAGCAGTAGTTTGGAGACAGTGAATAATAAGACTGACAGCTGATTCTAGGGTCACATCATGCATGCTCATGTCTGCTTTTTAGCAGACTGCATTGCTGACCTCTGGCCTAAGTAATGAAATTTAAATTCCTGCAGGGGCACACTGCTACATTTAAGGTCCACCAGTCACACACAACTCCACAAGAGTCTGCTGTACATGTGTGGTCGGAAGTGTTCTCAAAAAGAATCCATGAGGTGGAAATGAAGAGACTACATCCTGAATTGACACCAGATGATACTAACTTTGGTTAACACTTCATATTAAGATTCCTTAACATTATAATGCATTAACATGCATTATAATAGAAATTTTAGGGTGTTAGTAAAACATTTATTAGTTACCTATCACTTTTTATCTGCAGAAAGCCCCTCTTGTAATAATGTTAAACAAAATGTTTTCTGGATATGTGGGAATCTGCATTATTCATGGCATTTGAGTCTACATATCTGTTAAATGTTTGAATGTCTTTCAATTTATTATTGAAAGGGGTCTGATTTTATATTCATTTTGAATTTGCCAAAACAAATTGAACCAACAAGGTCTTTTTTTTACCTTAGATCTTTGCTTTCAAAGTCTGAATTTATCCAATTTGTGTCCTCTGCTGTATTTGAAATCAAACTCTACACATATTCAAATTAAACTTTGACACAGCCAAGGGTTTAAAATTGCTCCGGGTAAAGATTAATCTCAGAATTCATGGTGTCTCTAAGACTCACAGTAAGAAGTACTGCCCACCAACCAGAACATTTCTGATGACTATTTGTCAGAGGTCAGAGCTCTGGTTTCCAGCGGGAAACATTTTCAGAGTTCCTACCACAATACATCTCCCAGCAACCCCAGTGCACATTTCATGGAGGCAGCACACCTGTCTGTCATTAACTCAATCAATCACAGCATACTGAAGCATCGAACTGAGCCTCACTCAGTAGTATTGTCTGTGTCATGCTGTTGGCCCCAGTGAGTGGTATATCCAGGGGGGTTTCCAAAAAGCAGGTTATGCTAGTTACCACGGTAAGTTTGAAGCTAAGGAAGCAGATAACCTCAGCTTTCAGTTCCAAAAACAGAGGTATGTTCAGGGTATGTCTAGTTGCCATAGCAACTCATGCTCTGAACATAACCTGGTCTGGAGCAGGTTTAGTTGAAGGTTAGTTGGTTTCAGAGAGGTTGCCTGCCCCCAAAGCTCACCTAGACCCTGACTTCTCCTGTTTCTCCTTATATACTCCCATGCTTGTTGTTGACCCCTGCCTGCCTGCCTGACCCTGATTTAGCTTTGTGGACTTTTAGCTGAGCAAATAAAACTGTTGCATTTAGAACCAGCTGTCTGCCTGTTCTTGTGACACTACTATAGCATAAGGATTTTTTTTAAATCCCTTTTTTAGGATAAGAATTGTTTGCACATTGGTAAATCTGAAAGGCTTATTGATAAAAGCATTGAATTCTAAAAAAAAAAAAAAACAAGTCAAACAACTGTTGAAACACACCCAACTGATGTCTAGGGCATGATGTCCAGGGCATGAGGCTAGGACAGTGTGCACACAAACGTGTTGCTAATATTGAACAGATGAGCAAAAAATAAAAATAAAAACAACTTCAGTAAATTGGTTTGAGAAAAAGTTTTAGAATTATTACATAAAGTAAATTTTAATTGATCTATTAGCATTTTGAAAATGTGTATCTATTGATTTACTGCAACAAGACACAAATTTAATCATGTTGAGTAGTTAATCACACTGATCTTTAAAAATGTTTTAAATGTATATTCTCTGTGTAATTCCTCAGTTTTTTCAACTTAAATCACAGGGAGCATTTTCACTACATTGTTGCTACAATTCTGACTGAAAGGGACCTTGGTGGAGCTTCATATTTAATCAGAATAAATCCTTAATTTATGTCAAACAAGCTTGAAAATGCTCATGGTGAGCTTTGACCTCACAGCCTCGTTTTGTTATTTAGGGTTACAGAAAAAAAAACAGTTTTATCAAGGGAGAGTGCCTTCCTATTTGAGGTGTGAATATGATATTGGCAAACTCAACAATAGTTTTGTTAGTATTAAAAAATGTCTTCCATTGTAATCCCCGCTTGGACCTTTCTGTGTGGAATTTGCATGTTCTCTTCGTGGATGTAGTTTTTCTCCGGGCACTCCGGCTTCCTCCCACAGTCCCAAAAACATGCCTCCTAGATTGATTGGTGATTCTAAATTGCCCCTAGGTGCGCCCTTTTGGGGTCATAGGCTAAAGCCACCAGCTAAAGTTGGGCGAAGGTACACCCTGAACAGGTCACCAGTCTGTTGTAGGACCACAAACAGCAGGTCCTAAAAATGAATGGATGCATTTAACCCTTGTGCTATCTTAGATGATGTTGAATCTCCTGCAGCGGACAGCTCCCGAGTCGCGCGCGTGCTCCCACCTGTGCTCTCAGGTTCAGACATTTCTCTGGAGTATTCACTAATACAAACGAGACTGGAGGCACTTTCAGCTTTCCGGCAGCCATCAACCTTGTCACCACGAAGAACTCGCAGCAGGTGGCTCCGCCTTTATTTATACTGACAGGTAACTGTGCGCAACACAAAATAGTTCCCCAAACAAGAACACGTAAAGATATTCATCGTAGTTCAACAAGTTAGGATTGGTTTTTAAAGTATTTCCCTTTAGAGTTGCAAGGGTGGAATTTTCCCTGATGATATTTGAAATAGACTCCAGCACAACTACACATCAGTTTTCAAAACAAAGAAGATGTAAAAATGGGCAACTTACTGGTAAGAAGATAAGAAATGACAAATGTCTAATTATGCTTCTCTTTTCTCCATTAGCTG
The DNA here is from genome assembly GCA_037389245.1 of Oryzias sinensis. Lineage (NCBI taxonomy): Eukaryota > Metazoa > Chordata > Actinopteri > Beloniformes > Adrianichthyidae > Oryzias > Oryzias sinensis. The sequence goes on from CM074500.1 coordinate 15,130,083, forward strand.
TATATTTTTTTGGAGGAAAGCGTGCGTCCCACATTGAGTCCCCTTGAAAGGACTTTAAAATCACAACTTAATTTATGTAACATAACATAGAAGCCTAACAATTTTAAATCAATTTCAATAAGGGTTGAAATCGAATTTTCTGACTACCATATGCTCAATAACTGTCTGCACTCCTGAAAACCCTAAATGTTCCAGCAGAAAATTAATACTTTATAACTTATGTCTGTTGTGGCAATGAACTATACATATACCAAGCAACTTGAGAAATGTGTAATTTATTTATTTTTTACAAAAAATATTAAAAACTGTTATTTTCTTTTTGTTAAAAAATAAACCATTGTATTTTTATGCTATAAAAAAGGGACAACTTAACCCTAACATGGAATTAGTTGTCGATGCCTATGATCAACTCTGTATTAGCATCAGCCTCAGTATAACTTGAGTTGGGAAAGATGGTTTAGAATCTACTGGCAATGTTGCCTGTGATTATTTCCTGTTATTCTTGCTTCATCAAGGAATCTGCAATATTAGTGCCAAAGCACTGCAGTCAATCTCTAAGTCAAACAGTGATTTATCATTGTGTGTGTTAGCTTGCCCTCCTGTGGGTAGCCAGTAAAGTGTTGCTGATTTGGTTTACACCTCTGTGGGTTTACATATTTATGAGAGCTCAAGGGGACTCCAAGATACAGTACAAAGCATAACGACAACCCGTAAAAAATCCACTGCTTGTAAGATAAATGTAAAAAAATGGAATTTCTGACACAACCATATTAGCTTTTTCCATAACCTCTAGATTATGGATGCAAATCCTGATGATATATTATATTACATTTTGTTCATTCAACTCCATTACTTCTTTTATATTTGCTTCACATTATTATATTCAATCATTTCAAACAGCTCAGGTATTATTTTTTTGTTTTTGTTTTGTTCACAAATGACAACACTCAATCTAAAATTAGTTAACTGTCTGACACACAACTTTAAGCAGTGAGAGCTTTGAAGGAAAACAAAACACTCAAAGTATTCTATGCCTGTTTTTCTTGGAAAATATAAATCTTTGGTTTTTTTACCTGGCAAGTCTAAAACATGTTTCAGATATAAATTACTGTAACTGGAGATTTTAACAAAGAAAACAGATGCTGTGGAGTTTCAAGAGACAGAAAATTCGGGTTTTCTGAGCTGCTCAGCCAATGCTTATTTTCTCTCACCCATGTTTAATTAGTTCTGTGCAGTGCTGCCAGGCCAAACAACAAATGGATCAAATGAGAAAAAAATCGGTTTTGCATTGTTTAGTTCTAAGGTAATTCCCAACTGTTCCTATTGATCCCCTCCAGCTTTAGTCAAATAAAGTCTGGTGGTATATCTTAATAAGAATGAACAGATTTTTGTATGTCCGGCCATATAACAAAGGTAGTTTGTTGTTTGAAAGTTGCTTTTTGGCACTTTATTATGGAAAAAAATGATACAGTATTTTATAAAAATAAAAGCTCAGCACTGGCGCTTCCCGACCTTTTGTTTTAAAGAAGATTAACCTAGACCAAAAGAAAGACAAAGAAAATTGTCGGTAGAAAATTAGTTGCACTATTAGTACTGCACCAAACCAATGTCTCTCCTAAGGAACAGAAAGAGAGTGGCGAGTCTTATTCTAATTGGTTTATCAGATTTGTAATGTGAGATGCAGTTGTGTGTCTGTAACTAGATGCAGAAATATTAGCAAGGAGTCAAAATACTGCATCTCTTCTTCTGTTGTCGCGAGTTCTCTGGCAGCTCTCTCCCCCCTCCCCTCTCTGCTCTGTTCCTGACGTGACCAGCTGTTACCACTCACCTTTTAAGCCTGCAGCCCTCTTAACCCTTGTGCCCCCACCCTACCCTTACATTGACGTGTTCTCCCGCCACTCATGATTTGTGGAAGGTGATAACAGGAAGATTTCATGTAATCCATGGACACCAGTGAAGATCACAAATCATTGAAGAAAATAGGTTCAGAGCACTGAATAGTGGGTCTAGATGATCCAACTCCCCATGTTAAAGTGCCTAGGATAGCACAAGGGTTAATGAGTTCCAGTTCCAGTATTCATTGCCAGTCTGTTCCTCTACGGTGCAGTCTGGTTGCCTCATCTGTTCATGCCTGTCTTCCTCTCGCTAATCTTGTCCTTACTCCTCACCTACAGGAAAGGAAATTTACGAGTGCTCACCGGTTACCGTCACCATTCCACTCCTCGTCTTCGCCAGTTCAAGCCAAAGCTCTCCTGATCTGCCACTGCCGAACCATCCAGCCGCTTCCTCGCCTTGTGCCATAACTGATCCCCATCAACATATTTACCATCTTAACTCTGCTTTCAGTTTGCCACCGAATTTCTTGGCTGCAAATAAAATCATCTATTACCTTACAATCTCCTGGGTTTTCTTCCGGGTTCCAGCATCTGGGTCTGCCAAGTCTAGTCATGACATCTGTGACAGTTATAAAGTCAAAGCAAAGATGCTTGGACACTGGAGGAAGTGATCTCTCCCCGGTCACTTCAAGCTCGTCTGGTGGGACCCAAGGCATCTCAGGCCAGCCTCAGAGACTTAGCCCTCCAGCCGCAGTCCTGGGTTCTCCGCTCTGGCCAACGGGAGTACGCCCAGCAGGCATCCGGACTAGAGGCCTAAACCACCCAAACTGGCTCCTCTGGATGTGGAGGACCAGTGGGTGACTGAGCTTCACACCCTATATCTAGGGGAGCGCTGACCTCGAGAAAGCTAATTTCAACCGCTTGTATTTGGGACTGTCGGAATGAAGACTGTTTTAAATTTGTCCTTTATAAAAATAAATTTCTTAAGTCTGGAACAAAAACAACTTAAGAATATATTAATATCATTCAAGCAAATTTTTAGCCAACAGCCTTTCATTTTTTTTACAGTATTCTACAACCTTGGTCCACCTTTTCTATTTCTGACAATTTTCAAAATTTATTATTAAATGAAAAAAATCTTTTGCACTTACAACAGCTCCTAAATCTTTCAAGAACACAACCTTGGCAATATCTTTACGTTCTTTCACATTTCAGAAACATTGAAAGTAAATTGGAAGCATCCGTGTTATCCATTTAAAAGTTTCTACAGATGCTGCATTAATTTAATACTGCAGCTAAGAATCTCTGCACTGGCTTCTAAAACCTTTTCTAGCCACAACAGAATCAACAGCAGTCTACTGAAAAAAAACGTTTTTTGCCCTAACGTGGGTAGCCACTAAAGTGTTTCTTAAGTGCTACTTAACAACTAAGCCAATTCTTTTTTTCCACTGTACCCAGCCCCAGGCTCCAGGCAGCCACCCAGCCGGCCCACGGTTGGTCCAGGACAGAGCAAGGCAGGGGCCAGCCAACCCTGCCAGGAGGAGGACCCCCAGGGGAAGAGGGGTCCAAAAGGAGTGTTGTAAACACGTCCCAACCAGGCTCGCCCACAGTTGGAAATTTGGCGAGGCCCAGCGCTCAGGGGCAAGGATCAGAACCCACACCACAGGGACACGGACACGCCCCGGCTCAGATGTGATGTTATCCCCGGCTCTTGGCTTTGCCAGAAGGCTCAGGGATCCCTCTCCCTGAGTGGAGAGAGTCCCCGGCAGACCACTCCGGACAACCAGAATGTTTATTGAAGCTGCCTCGCGTGTGTCCTCCTGCTATCGCCTCTGCAGTTCTCGCCCGATAAATACGAGCTCATTAAGGAAGCTGTTTTTCCGTGGCACGCGCTTCGTACGGAGCCATCAGCAATTTGGAAATGGCACATACACCGCATTGAACGGTTTACAACAGAGCATGGCATATGATAGTCGCTGCTTTCTGTTGTTGTAATAAAAAGCCTCATCTGTTAATACAAAAGTATTTTTGTGTAATCTTACTTACATTTTTATTTACACTCACAGGTAGATCTTCAAGACATTGTCGACTCAAAAGTAGCTCACATGCCAAAAAAGTGTGAGCGCCCCTGGTCTAAGGTCTAAACTGGGCAGGGATGGCCCAATTTAGCTTTGTCTGTTTAGTTAAGTTTAGGCATTATCCAATCAAATGACTTTATGTTATGTTCCTTATGATTCCTGTCTATTATACAATTACCAGTTTGAAGGCCATTGAGACAGCTGTTGTTGTAATATTGGGCTTAGTAAATAAAACTGAATTGAATAAACCCTGCGATAGACTGGCAACCTTCCAGGGTGCCCCCTGGCTTCCCCTACAAGTGGCCGGGATAGGCTCCAGCAGCCCTGTGACCCCAAAAAGGAATAAACAGGAGAAGATGAATGAATGAATGAATGAATTGAATAATGTGATTCATTGCCTGCTAGGATTGTTGGTCAACCGGATCCAGTGACTCTACCCTTACTCTAATCTATTTTTGAAATCAAAGCTCAAGAATCTGTTTTAGTTTAAATTCTCAGTAGTTTATGTATACTAATAGATATTTATCCATGAATTCTATTCCCCATTCAAGTTGGATTCGGACAAGAGGTCAGACTATCTGTGTGTAATGTTGCAGTTCTAAATTGGAAAATTGGCAGGATCATTATGGTCAATATTTATTAAAGTCGCTATTCGTACTGGATAGAAATGGATATTTCTAAGGGCATGTTTGATTGTTTATTAGGTTTTTAAGCACAACAGTGCTTATTTAAGCATCTTATTTTAAATGGAATCCAATGGGAATACCTGTATCTTCTTGTAATCTTCGTGAAATTAAGGTTTGCCTTCTAATGAACATATTTTGCCGCCTTCCTCTTTGGACTCAGACTAGTCTGAAGTTAATTTGAATGAAGGCAGGGTCCTTTAGGGATCTCACACACTGAGTGGGAATAGATTCTGCTTAAGGGGGAGGGCATGATGAACGTTTGAATTAGCAGCTTCCCTCTCTGATGTAAAGCTCAAATTAGGCCATGTACTTGTCTTTCACTTAGGACCCAGCAGCAGCGGCACGTCAGCTTTACTGTGTGAATGCAGATTTGTTCAGTTAATGAAGGCGTTGGTTTAGAAACTAAACTGTCAGTTTAGTGTTCTGCTTCAACCTGACATCTGCTGCTGCTGAAAAGCAGAGAGGTGTTAAAGCTTTTCACATTATAAATGTGTTAGTATTTGCTGCAGCATACAATGTGGATCAGGAGTGGTGGAAAACAAGAGCAACAGCATTTTGTGATCAATGTTTTATCCACAGATATTTCCTGACCATGCAGAAAAAGAAAGAAGAGTGAATTTATAAATAAGTACTTGGGAATCAGTTTTTAATAATAGTAACTTGAACTGACTTTGTGTTTGATAGAGGTGAAGCTTTACTTAATGGTAGTCACAACTACCATTACGGTTAGATGCTAGCTGTCTGCAGATGAAAAATGGACAAATGTTTCTGGGCCATGCAGGTGTACTGCACGAAATATCAAGGTGAGCCTGTAGGGCAAACATCTTCATGTATAAATTTTTTTGCTGGTTGCAGGTATTAGCAAACAGTTATATAACAGACAAGGTAAGGGCGTGTTGTGCTGATTTTTCTTTTGTATTTTGTACCCCTCACAAATTGGGCAAGGGGCTCGCCCTTGTGTGCACCAAACAGGTTTGCCCATTTTTTCACCCACACAAAGCCCAAAACTAGAAGTCAGGGCAGTTGTGACTAATGCTTTACTAATGACTAGAGTGGGGCATAAGGACACCATGCAACAGCATCCCCTGTACGTTTAAGTGAGTGTAACTTACACTAACCATACACTATAGACTTACCACATGCACAACAGTCATACGTTCCTCCAAGACACACTTGCACTCTCCTTAAAGGGCGGCCGCTGGGCTCTACAGCCCTCCACAGGTCCAGACAACCCCAAACCCACAGCACCTGTACTGATGTAAGTTACTATAGCTTTATGTGAGTCTATACAGGACTTGAGTAAGTGTTTTTAATATTTTTAATGATGTAAAAAAGTAATATAAAATGTGCTTTTTTATCTTTTACTTTCACGACTGCTAAACACACCGTATTGCTATTAAAATACATATTAAAAATAAACTGTATTTACTAAATTACCTTTTAATTATAGAGAACTTGTTTTAGTGTTGTAATCAACATCTATTTTAATGATAAATCTATTTGTCCATAACAAAGTTCTTATATAAATTTGCGTGTTGGTCACATTACTCCTTTTCTTCAATATGGAGCCACTCAAAGGAAAGCAAATCTCTGTGTGTCTGAGTCTGTACCAGACAGGTCTATGCTTCTCTTGTGAAAGATTCATTTTGGTTGGAAGATTACGACAAATACCTCTCCAATCATCTTTTCAAGAATGAACAATTTGTCATAGTGACAAGAAGCTTTTTGAAATAAGATGGTTATAGGTTCAGTTATCACATCAACATCATGGTTCTGTTACTGTCTTCACACACTCAACTAACCTTCATTTCTATTACAAACATCATTACAACATTACCAGATCATCTCAGGAAAATTGTTTAAATTTTGTTCTAACAGTAAAGAATACAACTTAACATTGCCTGTGACACCTTAAAAGCTAACTCTCTACATACCTTAACTCTTTTCTTGGCACTGATATGCAACACACTAACGTAAAGTGTTATATAATGGCGAAGTTTTCTCCACGTCAAAATCCACGGATTTACCTTTATTGCATACGTAATACACTGGATTGTTTCAAATTATAGCATAGCTGCTTTTCTGTGCTTCAGAATTTGCTGGAATTTATTGTGTAAACAATTGAGTAATTAGGGTAGTCGAAATAACATAAACACTGAAACTACAGCTCCGGCGTTAAAGGGTTATAAATGTTTGGTATGCTTTTTGTCTTCAAACGTAAGGAACAAACACACACCCTCATTTAAAGCCATGTAGATACAGATCGACACGTGTTTACCCTCATAGCCCATTCATTTCATTTCTATTATTTTGTCAATGCAGAGAAATTCTACAGTTTATGAATAGAGAATGGGATGGCTGCTTGTCACTCGTGTGTTTTTCTGTTAAAAGAAGAAACAAAGCAGACGTAGAGACAAGAACCTCTCCTGTTGTATGTAGGATTGCATGCAGTGAAATATGTGTAATTACTGGAGGAGGGTTGCTGTTTGTGTGCATGCACACATGATGTTTTTATGTGTGTGTGTGTGTGCTGCCATCATCTTGCAAATTATGAACAGGAAATTTTCCATATGCCTGCTGTCAAAACAAGACATATTTCTGCTTTTTTTGTAACCCATTGCAAACCCTCTCAGGTACTGACATTACAAACACACGTGCAAACACACATTTCTGTGATTACCCTTGTTGTTTTTCATTAACATTTTGTCTGGCTGAACCCAAGGACTATTATCACGACAATTGATCATCCTCTGACTGGTATGATTCATTTCAAACCCCATCCCTGGAAAGGGGGGGTACCAGGCCCTCGGCGACGGCAGCTGTGTCCCTTGGGTGCTGGCTTCCTGAGCCCGGCAGTCCTCTCTCCACGCAGTGAGAGGAATCCCTGAGTTCTCTGGCAAGACCAAGAGCCAGGATCACATCACACCTGAGCCTGGGGGGTGTCCCTGGGGTGTGGGTTCTGGTCTCCGTCTCTGAGCGCTGGGAATCGCCAAATTTCCAACTGTGGGCGAGCCTGGTCAGGCCATGTTTACAACACTTCTTGTGGACCCCCTCTTCCCCTGGGTGTCCTCCTTTCTGGGCGGGGATGGCTGGCCCCCGACTTGCTTTCTCCTGCACCAACCGTGGGCCAAGTGGGTGGCTGCCTGGAGCATGGGGCCAGGGTGGCGGATGTGATCGCCTGGAGTTCTCTATCTGCTACCGTGCGGGTGTTGGGGGGGTTCTAGCTGCTGCTGCTTTGGCGGGGGTCTTGGTGTGGGGATGGCTGGGCACTCTCCCTCCTTCTTTGCATTCCATCATCCATTTTAGAAGAACATAAACACTCACTTGAGCACAGGTGTTAGCTCACCTTTGCACAAATATTTTGCGTGATTGAAAGAAATATGTCACACTAGTTGGTTTAAAGGCATAAGTATGCATGTGTGAACATTATTTGTATTGTGTACATGTTGACATGTGAACATTTTTGTAGCCAACAGGTGTGTTTATAACATTTCAGTGTGTGTGGACAGGCCTCGCCCTTATAGACGATTACATCTGAACCTCACTGTAATGAGTATAACCATCCAGAAACCTGTTGCTTTATGCTGCTTCATGGTTTTACAACCCCCCATCTCCCCCCCCCCATCTTCTATATTTACCCTCCCATCCCCCACCTCTCTAATATTCCTCTCTCTTCTTCCCTCCTTTCCTTTTCCGTCCGGTCCAACACAAAAGATTTTCAAATATGATTCAAATCAATAAAGTTTAGCCTCGATAACAAAAGGGGTTTATTCAGACATACCTCTGGTTTGTCAGAAGATTCATAACCCTGTTTTTAAAGTAAAACATGTCCAACACAAGAGGGCTTCAGCTCTCATCTGTTTGCCCAGCTGTTGGACAGGAAAAGTAAAAAAAAAAACAAGAAAAAAAATTCTGACTACGACATCGTGAGTGTGAGCTTTGCCTCTTTGGAGCTAATGAGCCAGTCAGGTTAATTGGGGAAACTGGTTGAAGTGGATCAGTACAGAAAGACATGCAAAACAACATTCATGTGTGGAATTGTATTTGTTGAAACATAACATTTATTTATACATTTATTTTCATAAATACCTAATTGTTTGACTGCATTCAAGCAAAATACTCTCTTTGTACAATCTTTCTATCATAATTTTTTTTCAATGTTTTATTTCTCTTTGAAAAGACAAACAAGTTATTCATTTGAATGGCTTGATTAAGGATTTAAACTCCACAATTTGGATTGTTTGCTGTGGTTCAAAGTTCTAAAAAACATCAACATTACTTTCAGGGGTCAATAATGAGAATTTTTGGATTCTGGGCTAACTAGGAATAGGCTGTGTTTCCTTTCACCAAAGATCATAACACCAATTTATTCAATTTTATGTTTGCCTTCTTTGTGAGATGGTTTGTCGTCAGGAAGCCAAAGTGATGCTTCTTCAATTCCAACTATCTTATCTGAGCAATAAACGGTTCAATTATCTGACAGACCTAGGTCATTCTATTCTGGTGTCCACTCATTTAATTGCAATTTTCAAAGTGTTTTATAACACAATACCACCACTACCACGCTTTATTGAATGAGAGTTTGTAAGGTAAGAATTATTTTGGGATTACTTTGTACTTTTAATTAGCATTTCTTGTGTAACTCAAGAAAGTCATATAACATTTTTTCCTCAGACTTTGCAAAGACATATAAGAGGGAAGTGTCAACTTCATCATTAATTATAAGAGCAGCTCAATATTATTAATACAATAAAGCACCAAGTTGACCTGTTCATTAGATCAACCACTACAAGTTTGGTTCATGATCTTTATTGATGCTTACAATTTTCCAAAGATACTTGTGTGACATACGTTCGTAAAACTGTTCCCAGTGGCCATTTAATTGTTATTATACCATGTGAAAAAAATGTTGCTTTTTAGGACATAGTTTTCAGATTCTAATGATTTTCATCAGACTCGGTCTTTAAATGAAAGGAATTAGATTGCCGTGCCCCGTCAAAAGAACACATGGAAGTTACAAGAACTCGAGACAAAACTGCAGAGTAGGGAGCAAAGAAAACAACAGATGGGAACACCTGGAGCTTCACTGACAGTCAGAAGTCACTTGATACTTCAGCAGTCAGGCAAAGACATGGGTAAAGACATAGATGGGGCGCAGTTCTGCAGGCCCAAAGCTGTGCAACATCTGTTCCCTGATTTATTTTTAATGGATTATGATTTTTCAAAGGGGTTGAAAGAGGCTTTGACATGATTGATCAAACAATCATTGTATTCAGCAGCATCATAAATAATTTTTATTCATCTATTCTTCGATAGCAATAAGAAATATGACAATTGTTTGCTTTTATTTATATTGGAAGCTAATTTTAAAGATTGTTTAAGGCCAAAGATAATCAAACATAATGTAAATGTGCTGGTTTCAAAAGCATTGAATAAAATAAATGTTCCCAACTCACAACTCTTACTCATGAGACAAATATTGTTGTTGTTTTTTTTTTTGCTGCTCATGGGATGTCATGCAAAATTTATGAACCCACCAAATCCAATCCAAATTCTGTTACTCAGGGTGACACGGTTATTTATCCTGTGACAGGTGCTGCTTTATTTATTTGTTTATTTCCACCTCACCTTCCAAGACCACTTCTGCTTTATTCACGGGTGAATTATTGGATGGATGCCCTTTGGGCATAAACACCTCCAAAGCCCCCACCATCTGTGACCACACATTCCAGCAGCTTCAGGATTTCTCTCTGCACTTTTGCAGGCACGATTTTGGATGGTGTCACTGTCTGCAGGGGAGAAGCATCCAAGGTCAGTTATGACAGATTTTACATGTTTTACCGCATTTTGGTTAACATTTTTATTTTGTTGCTTGCAACTAAAAAAAAAAAAAATAGAGCTTTTGTTTTTTCGTTTAAGCCTAGCCCTGACCTGAACCCTAAGCCTAATCCTAACCGGAAGCTGGGGAACGTATGTTGCACTGGGGTTCTGTCCTCCACTCTCATCTACTTCTCCTCTCCTCTATTCTTGATCATTTATTTATCATTCAGTTCTCCATGCCTCTGGCGGAGTGGGAGTGATTCCAGATTCTGTGCTCCTGTACTTGGCTGTGGACCCCACCTCTGGCTCGTCTCGTGCCCCCGGCCGTCCCCCCCCAATCATCTGGATGAAGCCCATCTGCTGGACTATTTAAACATGTAGTTGTAGAGTTAGATAAGCTCATTCTTCTCTAAGACTTCTGGTACATCACCTGTCCAACCTGGAGGAGGATCCCTCCTTCATGTGGGCACCCCTGAGGTTTCTTTTTCTTTTTTTTTCCGTTCGTTTCTTTAAGGAGTTTTTCCTTACTGCGAAGGAGGGTCTAAGGGCAGTTATGCCCAGTTTAGTTTAGTCTGTTTAGTTTAGCCATTACCTATTGAATTCAATGACTTTCTGTTCTTTATTTTTCATTTTTATTACACAATTACTGGTATGAAGCCCATTGAGATGACCATTCTTGGGCTGTATGAATAAAATTGAATAGAGCCACATTTTACTAATAAGATTCAAAAGCAGGAGGTGGGAACCCAAAAAAACATTCTTCTCCTTAGAGATCTCATGAACTGGTATACATTTATAGATTTAAAATAGGTGAATCCTGTCTCCTGGAAATGTTGGCTCATTTTTCAATTATATTCAGAGCACCAAATAGTTTAATAAATACTATTGTAAAAAAGTTTTGTTTCTTCCATTATTGAGATATGGCAGGGTTGGGAAGGGTTGGGAACCCCCTCCCCCATCAATAGAAAAAAGAATGCTTGCTGCATAATTTATAATGTGTGCTGCTGTTCTTTTGTAACTGACTGAAGTCTGAAGTTATTGCACTTAAAGTATATTGTGACTCTAGCTGTGAGGCATGAAGTCAGCATGATGGCATTCAACCATTTATGCACCAACACTGTTTATTTTCTGATAGATCTATGTGACCCTGCTGGTAAAAGTAACTTCTATCAGCCAGGAAATGTCCCAGAAAAAGAACTTTGGCTAAAGGAAATTAACCCAAATTTGTGACTCATATGAGAGTAAAGCTATAACCACAATTTACTCGGGCTTGATTGAATTAACTTAAATGGGTACAAAGAAATAAAACCAAATACTTTGACAATCAAAAAGAACAGAACCTAACAACTTAAAAGTTCAATTTTGGCGCATACTCTACTATGATAGCAAAAGAGCATTTTCTTCAAAAAGTTTTAAACAGACTACTGTAATAAAAGCATCACAAAAAACATTTTCCTTTAGGACTTATTTGTCTTTTCTTTGCAAAACAAAGGCGAATAACTACTACTTTATTTTCAAAGTATATGGTTGATGGAGCATCACTGTAGCTAAAACTATCAGTAATAACTGACAACAAGAAAGTGACTCTTTCAAAACAGGAAATAAATTATGGAAGTTCTCTGCCACTCACCTCAACCCCCAACAAAATCTTCTAGAAGTCAACTTTAAAGAAAATGTAAATATCACCGTCATATGTGTGTGCTGTTTTTCTCTGTGTTTGCTTTTATTATGAGAAAGATTAAAGGAGCCAATCAACTTCTACCCTCAGGCTGATACACTTCATTACTCTGTGCTCCTTTCTAATACACACAGTGGTTAATTACCTGTGGATGTATTGATTTGGGAGCAAACTCAACCTGTGGAAGCTGCTGTTTTTTCTTTTTTGCTGCAATTACCAGCTTCTATAATTGTTTGAGAAGCAGCTTAATAAATGAACATGAATAAATGAAAAACAAACAAGATTTGAAGAAACATAAGGCTTCACAAATGCTTTAAGAGAGGGATTTAAAGTAGTACTTTGTTTTTGTAGACAGTTTTAAAGACAATGCAGTGTGCAGGGTGTTTTTGGAAAACCTTTAAGGTTTACATTTATTGTTAAAATCCATTTTCTCTTTGTAATCAATCAAACTGTGCTTTCTTGTGGAGTTGGAGCAATTTCTCCTCAAAAATACACCAACATTTGTTGCACTTTGTGATGTTAGCAGGGAATTAGATTTTTGCAGCTGCTGAGCTACAGTTTGTGTCCCTGAACTATAAGTGGTAATGGGATTCTTTTTCATGCTCTCCTTATGATTTTCATTTCAAAACTCGTTTTCAGTTTGTTTCCCTTTCATTGTGCTCCCTTTACATCTCTTTACTCTAGCGTGTCTCCATCTTCCTTTAATATGTTTATTTTCTGATCTTTTCCTGCCTTCCTCCTCCTCTTCCTCCTTTCTTTTTCCCTTCTGTTCAGCAGCAACAGCAGGAAGGAAATCCACGACACTACATGAATTTCATATTTTGTGTGTATGAATGTCTTCCCGCAAGCAAATATGTGTTAAAGTGAAGCTCCTCTGAAGCTCTGAGTATTATGCTGGTATATTTACAAGAGGCTCAGTGTGCATTTGTGTGGAATCAAACAGCTGCAAGAAGGCAATTTCTTTTCCGTGGATGTTGTCCATTAAGTCACCACCTCCTTTGCCTGCAGTGTGTGGGAGTGTGTCAGCGTGTGCACGCCGTCTGACAAATGCACTTCACTGCTGAAAAAATAAGAAAACACTTATACTGAAGGGTGAATGTGTTTGCTTGCTGGTGCATGTGCATAAATGTACTCAGACAGGTGGTCCTTGTTCCTTCCAGCGCACTGAAGTGTGCTTTATGAAATGACAAAAAGTTTTCAAGCAACATATTCTGTTCCAGGACAACATCAGAGCAGTTTTCTTCAACAACTGTCATGTCATTGGCTAATAGTTAACAGGTAAGTTAAAATATGGTCTTGATTCCAAAATGAATTTATGTTGATTTTAAATGGTAGATAGGAAAAGATAAGTTTCAAAATTGACAAATTCTTATGTTTACATTTTTGAAAATAAAAGAATAGCTTATCAAAGGAGTTTACAAAGAAATGCAAAGCTTTCCATAGCTGGAAAGCTTCAAGAGCATTAATTTACCACAGGTGGACATAAACTTGTATATATAAGATGGAAAAAACAGAGTAATTTCTAAAAAAACAAACAAAACAAAAAAAAGTTTCTCTTGTTGCAGTTACAGCAAAGTGGTTTGAAATTGTTGGAGCAATTCATGCAGCAATGGCAGCAGCCAGAGATGTTTTGAAACCACTAATGGACTGAAATGGATCTTCCTCATTTGGCTTTAATTGTCTCAAAATCATTGACTACCAAACAAAGATTGACTATTTTATACAAAAAAGAAACACTATAGAAGATAATCTTTCCTCTTCATAATGTGAGGATGGTGGTTTTGTTTGTTTTCTTGGTTCTTGCTATGTTATTTTTAAAGGCATGGTTTTTCCCCTACAGTCTCACCTGCTTTAATTTGCTAATTATCCACAGCTGTCTTCATTTAAGTACTGTATCCTCATGTATTGAAGTGCCCTGTAGTTTGAGTACTCCACCACCAATTGCTGACATAAAACAGCTGAAAAAGTTCACCTTTTTCTTTTCTTTCAATCCCTCCATTTTCTCTTGCTCATCCGGGCCTAGGTTTTTGGACAGCAGTTTAAGCAAATATGCCCAGACTTAACTCTCTTCGGCCATTTCTTCCAGCTCCTCTGGGGGGACACCGATGTGTTCACAGACAAGTCGAGCTACTTAGTCTCTCCAGCGTGTCCTGGGTTTTCCATGGAGTCTCCACCCATTGGGACATGCCCAGAACAGCTTCTTGGGGAGGTGTCCAGTCATAGGTAAGTGTTGGAATGAAGACTGACTGGTAAACTGAGAACTTTGCTTTCTGGCAACCACATAACAGCGCATGCCACACCACTCCGTTTGTCGATCTCTCGCTCCGATATTCCCTCACTCATGTACAAGATCCCAAGATACTTAAACTCCTCCACTCGGGGCAGGGACACTCCATCCACCAGGAAAGGGCAAACTAAATTTTCATTGTAAAAAAAATGAAAATAAAATAAAAGAATAGGTTTAAGTTAAACATATGAATGGATTGAGGTTTGTGAAAATTGGTGTCATTTTTGTTGGATTTTTGTCATGTTTAGTTTGAGCCTTGATATTTTTCCCACTATTACTGCACAGCTTGTCCACATTTTCAATTACTCTTAAATTTGTGTTTCTTACCTTCAGTCGGTTCAACCTTGTCATAACAAAAACTTAAAATAGTCCTGAATGTCTTGATGTTGCCATCCTTTTTTTCTTTTCTTTTCCTGACTCATTATTTTATCATGTAGCTTCTGTCAAGTTGATTTAAATTTAAAGTTTTGCCAAAACTCTATTCTCCTTTTTAGTACGCCACTAACAGTCCTGAATGTGAAGATTAGCTATTTTTTCCCCCCAAAGTAAACAGTGGTTTAAAAAATACAAACTGTATTGAGCACTTGATTCCAATATTCTAAACATGACAAGTTGTGTAGACTTTTGCCAAAGTTCAAATTTGCTGCAACAGTGGAATTAATGAGGTCCTCCAGCTCACATGAATAAGTGAGAATTCATCTTATCTTGCATTACAGTCTTTGGCGGTCACAGGGGGCCTGGGTTCACCCATACTTTGATCAGGCGAGGCACAGAGTACATGCTGGACAGTTTCCATTCCATTGCAGGGTTAGACGGCTTTGTTTGACCCTGTGATGGACAGCCATAAAGTTACATTTTTCATAATCTGAGAAACCCTTTTACACATGTCAAGTTGGATATATCTTTCTCTGAAAAAAATAGACCAATTTAGAGAATCAAGTTGTGGAACAGTGCAACCTGACCGTCGGTTACACCGTACCACTGATTGGCCTCATCAGTCTTTTTGCCTTCCTGCCTTAAACATAAATCAATGTGAACATTTGTTGGATGGGCTCTAACTTTTTTTACCCTTTCGTAAACTGTTGAAGAAGTTGCAGACTTCTTGAATGTTACTTGTTGCTTTGTTTCAGCCCTAACTATCAAAATACAGAATCGGAAACGGTATAAAGATGTCTATGTTCTGTTTCTGTTAATCATTTTCACTTAAAGGTGTTGGCACATGCAAATATTGGAATCCATTAATCAAAATCCAGCTGGCAACACTGTCAGGTTTGCACTGCAGAGTCATTAGTTGTTTACCACATACTTACACCTGTCTTACTTGCAAGACGTGCAGAGAGCAATTGCTTTGAGCGTGGGTGTGTTCCTGCTTTTGGCCTCTGTGCTCCATCTATGTGGGTGGTGTTGATGTTGAGTGCCAATCCACACACAGCAGACCTGTAACAAATAACTGTGTAGGGTGAAATTGCCATTGTCCTAAAATTGTAAATTTGGTAAGCCATAAACCCTGGGCTCTCATGCAATTCTTCCTTGCTGAACTCTGTGGTCTTTCACTGATCCACTTGTCTGGTGTCTGATTGGGCTGCTGCAACTTGAACATTTCTCCTTTTTGCTGTAGTAAATTCAAAATGTGGCCCCTGTTTGTGGTGTTGGTGGAAAGACCCCCTATGGGTTTTTGTCACAGCAACACATTGGATCTCTGGTCATTCAGTTGTAGGGCTGCACACAGGGACCTGAACCCCCAAACATCCACTTGCATTATAATTATATACCAGACATTAGGACATGTTTGGCGCTCAGCTGTTTCTTTTTTTTAAGGGACAAGTATTCTAATAGCAGCATGAATTAAGCTGCCTTTGAACTCGGCAGTTTCTGTTTTTTTGCCTGGAGGCAGGAGGGAAACCATTTGTGTCCAGGATGAGTGTGGTCTCCATGGTTGCTGGGTACTGTAGCCGGAAGGCATTTTTGAGCACTGCCTTTAACGGGTGGTAGTGCTAGAGACAGTAATCCTTTCTACCATCTTTAGGACTGTCTTCATTGTCAGAGAGAGGAATGCTGGAGTTTCATCATGTGGTGCTAGGCTGTAAGGATGAGTGGAAACGGGTGAGAGCTCTCCCAACAAGGATTACAAGCAATTATTCTTTCTCTCGTTGCTTTGCTTGGTCTCTGACTCAATAGATATTTAGTCACATGCTTTTGGTTTGAAAAAGAATAAAAGTCTGAATACTGATTTACATGCAAAGTTCAGGACTTGATCCAGACCAAATTAAGCAGACTCTGTCAGGGCCAACTGACTTTTCCAGTCTGAATACACCCTAAGTAAGACCTTATTGATCAGATGCTGTGGGATTAATGCTGAACCAAAGTCAGCAAGCAGATTTTCCGGATGCAGTGCAGCTGTTATAGATACCTCAATAGTATCAGAGATGAGACAGCTATGGTTCAGAACGTCTTTTTTTTTTTTTTTGAATCACAATCATTAGCCATATAAGATGCCACCATTAAATTACAGCACTTTAAAGACTAAACTTTAGAATTTTAATTTGGTTCCCAATTTCACCAGTGAGGTGAGAAAAAAAACAAAACTACAGTCACATATCCCATAGTTCTGAAGAAACATACTTTTTAATATCCAATATTAAATTCAAAGTTGTGAAGCTCACTAATATGTACAGCAATTTATATAATTTCAATGTTTGGAGACGAGAAACCTTTTTTTTATTATAAAGCAGAAAATGCACACTTTATATGAAACCTGAAACATATACAATCTATATTAAAGCATATAAGTTGATTTGACCACATTCCTAACTAATGTTCAAGGCACTAAACAAAACAACCAAAAAACCCTCTAGGTAACCGTTTAAAATGAATCAATTCCAAACATGCTAAATAGTGTGATCCAATCTGGTCCAGATTATTGAGGTCAAATGGCAAATGCAATGATGGATCACTGGTCTTTCACTCCTTCTTGGCACCAAAAGTTGATGAAGAATTTAAAAACTTAATGATTAAAATGTCACCAGAGAGCAAACAGACTACTGTCTAAAGTCAGCAGCTTCTCTACATCAATTCACTAATTTGGGATGATTTCTAAAGTAATTCAAGCCATACATGACAGAGATGCATACAAACAACTACGCTTGAATAGCAATGCCTCTAGTCTTATCTCTATGTACTCCAGTAAACACTGAAATCCTTCAAAGCTGCAGCTTCTGTTTCTTTAAAGATTAAAGACTGAGTTTCACTAACACTCCCTGTTTTTCAACCGATTTCATTTCTTCTCCTCCTAGCCTTAGGTCATACCTTTTTCACATTTCTTGCAGCGACAGCAACTCTGTAATTTCATTTTGCCTCTGGCAAATTTTTCCATGTGCGCTCATCCACCTCTGCAGACCAGCACAAATTCATTTTTTACAGTTTTCGTCTGGGGTTGGTTTCTATCGTTTATATTTTCTCTATTTCAGACCTGTTTTAGTCGTGAGATTTTGAGTTTTGTTCAGATTTTGTATTTTTGAAACCCTTGTTGCAAAAATATACTCGCTTTATAAAACTTTGAATTATATAATTTTTTAAAAATTTCTTTTTTTTTTCAAAAATGGCCAAGCTTTATCAAATTTTCTAGTAATATATCTCAAGAAAGGCATTTATAACTTTAAAAATTTTACATTTCTTGCAAAAACACTTAGTTTGTGTTGCAAAAGTAGTTGTTTATAGGTGGGTTTTAGCAAATTATATAATGACAAAACTTTTAATATAACAATTTTAAGATATTTTACAGACATTAGGACAGGGAATGGAACATTATTAGTAATCTATCCATAAATATAGAAATCATCAGCAAAGAAAAAAACTAGTTTAAATGTGTTAGCCATATGGTAAATACTTATATAGCACTTTCTACCTTCTTTCGAAGGCCCAAAGCACTTTACAGTCACAGTCCCATCCACCCAGTCACACACATATTCACACACTGATGGCCTCCCCGCGCAACACTGGCGCCAACCTCCAACCAGAGGCAAGGTGGGGTTCAGTGTCTTGTCCAAGGACACATGGGCGTGCAAGGCGAGAATCGAACCTGCAATATTACAATCATGGGTCGACCGCCCTACCGCTGCCCCACAGCCGCCTGGGATAATGTTTCCAACATTATCTTCATGGGCTAAAAAGCCCTGTCAACTTCAGTTAAACCCCCTTTTTTCACCCCCAATGTGTTAAATATATTTATTTATTTATTTTTTTTAAAGAAAAACCTATGTATAGAATATCTGTCTTTTTCCTGCCTGCCTATAGCCCAAATGTCAATCTATATTGTGAAAAATCTATCTTTTTATTTAGTTTTGAATCTTAAATTGTGCTCTCATGGCCTCAAATTTTCTTCTATCATTGCTCTTTAACCATCTTTGGTTCTGCCCTTTGGCTTTTTTTTCTCATTTGTTCTCATCACGAATTCATTTTCCCCCCTTTTACTCCACAATTGGATTTCCAAACAACAGGTTCTTTATTCAAGCTGCAGTGTTTTGCTTCTTGTGAGCTTCTTTCTGCCTCTGACTTGACTTTTTTATTGCCAAGCTGGCATGCAGACATCCTTTTTCAAATCTGATATTGTGACCACTTCTCTGCTTCTGTTTTCAAGATCCCCTAAAGCAAACCTATGGGACCACGCTGCTTTGTAAGTCATATCACCTCCCATAAAAAGCTGTGGGAAATGACGCCTTCTAGTCTGATCAACTTCTCCTCTTGTATAGCCTCTGGTAATACACGGTGAAACATAACCTGGTGGTTTGAAAGGCTGAAGTTTGGCTCCAAGGCAGAATGCACCAAATGTTTTTTTCTTTATCGTTTCATGGTTTCAAATGAGCATTTGCAGCACAGTCTGTTATTTGAATGAAATTAAAAAAAAAAAAAAGTTTTTGGTGGTCTTAAAACTCCATCGTAAAATTGGGAAAAAAGAAAATACAATAATTTACCTAGAATTTTTTAACATAAATACTAGTTCTAAAAAGACAAAAAAGAATGTAAAAATACTTGTAACTGAGCTTCCTTTTGCTTACAAAGCGGGCAAACTCTGACTTTGACCAGAAACCAATGGCAATGTGTTTTTTTTTCAAATGAGAACCACTTAACAAAAGCTGCTGGTAATGGATTGCTTGTAGGGCAGTACATTTTTTTAATCTCAAAAATGGAGACTGCAGGGCTTCCCTAAAAGAAAAATGTGTGTAGAGCTTGCCAAAAAAAATTCCAAAGCTAGGCAAGCAGCTGTCGACAAAGACTTTAATTTCTTTTTGGAACAAGCTTACATGTAATATAAAAAAGTGCTTTATTTGGGCCTAAGACTGGACAAAAACTATCTGCTGGAAGGGTGTGTGATACCAATGACCCTCATCTGCTGCAGTATTTCTAACACAGTGTGACATCACATTGCAAATGGCACAAAATGACCTGCACTTTTTTTTTTATTACAATACATTAGGACATACATTTAAAAGTTACTCACCATGGCAAAGAGTAATTATCTTTCACACGTGCCTCCTTAACCCAACACTTCTGAGAAAATGTTTGTAAAGGTATAAAAGAAATGCAAAGATTAGTACAACACCTGCATTGATATTATTATTAATGCTTATTCAGAGCTATTTTTACATTTAAAATAAAAATAAAATACTTCAAGTATTGAATACAAAACCTTGATTAGACAAGGTACAAAGTACTGTGCAAAATCCTGGAAAAGTCTTCTCTTTTTTTTTAAACATGTGAAGAGGAGTTATATTTTGTGTTGAGTTCAACAAATAAATTAATACATTTATGGCAATTTTAAGAAATATTCATATGTTATAAGCAATAGCTAACAGGAAGGCAAAACGTATTTCAATTTTCTGTTATGTTATTCATCATTTTTAGATAAAATATCAACCAAAATGCTAACTGTTGTTTAATAATGTTCCTTTTCAATGTAGGTCTAACTGTTTTTTATGTTTTATGTTTCCTTTTCCACTGTCTGCATTTTACCTCTTGAATCATTTTGTAATGTTCATTTCCTTCTGTTGTTAGTTTACTTTCTGTTGCTATATTTTGATCTAATCTTGTTGAGTTGTTTTTTGTTACCCTAGTAATCTGAGTTCATATAGCACTTGGAGGCTAAAGTAGGAGTAGAGAAAAAAAACAACATTTGGACAAGTTGGAATATAAATGTGGTTTGTTTGGAATTTGAAAAGGAAACCTTTAGTAATGATTGAAAATATGCATATTTTTTAAATATCAGTGGTTTGGCTAAAATATCTTTCGAATATGGTTTCCCAAATTAAACTGTAATAAATGTTATTTACTCCATTACTTTTGAAATATGTTAATAGCCTTTTTAGCAGTGTTTGCTTTCTTTATGCAACGTGAAACACTTTTTCTTGTCATCCACGCCTTAAAACCTGAATTTGGTCTACATCTGTTTGACCATCTGGCCATTGCCTTTTTTTTTAATCTAATAGTTGAGTCAACAAAATCTTGAATAAACAAGCACAATAATCATATTTTAAAAGTAAAACAAGTATAGTTTGTAACCTCTGCTGATTACAGGAACAGCAGCCTTTGCTTTACAAGCATGGACCTCCTCTACAACAACAGATGCACACACAGATACAAGTGCATGTCTCCCAAGGTCATCCTCCCTACACGCATCCACATGCACTGCAGCATGCTGGCCAGTGACAGTCCCTCTAGGACAGCATGTGACCTCGGCTTCCCTTCCTGGCTCTCTCCATCGCTTTTGCTTTACCCCCCTTCATTTCCATGTGGTCCGATACCTCTCTCACTTTCATTTTGCCAAGCTGTCTTCAAGGCTGTGTGTGTCAGGCGGCACTAAGCGGACTGCCACCAAGCAGCGCTGCCCTGTCACCGGGGCTTAACGTGATGAATGAAGGAGATGCAGGGAGGGAGTGGAGGGGGAGCGGAGCGGATGGGTGGGGGGGAGGAGTGTCGCTGGAAAAAAAAGGGAAAAATAATGGGAAAATAAGAATGCAGCAAATCAGTGGGAAGGAAATGTTACCACATGGATGATGGGTTGGATGAAAAGCACATTGTACTGACATTACAAATATAATCTGGTGCAAAGGATCCTATAGGGGGAGCTGTTGGCTGGTTTTATTTAAGACACCTAATTATTAAGGATTGTGTAATGAAGCATTTGAAGAGATAGGATTTTGAAAAGGCACATTTTGGTATTTAATATTTATTTTTCATTTAACATTATAAGTACAATCTTCTTTTGGCCTTAGTAAACCACCTGGCAGACACCACAATGGTTCCTGTAATAGTCAGAAAATACTAAGACCAGAATGTTTAACGTGCCTTCATAGACAAAATCTACTTTTTTTTTTAGTCCACAAATTAGCAATTTCAATAAACCTTGACTTGGGCTGCTCTTTCATTGATCCTTCATATATTTTTCTTTTGCTTTTACAAACTGCCTGACTTTAAGGTCATATGCTGCAAAAAAGGTCACCTTACCTAGACACAGACAGGTCTAAGATTCACATCCACATTAAGACCACATCCACTCATGTTCACTTCACACAGTGGAGCCTCATCTGGATTTATCTTGGCTAAAAGCTTCAGTTCAAACCACAAACAGGACCCAAAAAAGATGTCCTGCCTCATTAAGACTTAAGTTTCCTATTCATATCTTCCACTAGCTCATTTAGGGAAAGGTTCAAATGTAACAAAAAGAGTAGACCGATGTTGGAGGTGAAAAGAAACCTTTGTTTTCTTCTTTTTTGTGACCCTGCTCTTTGCTTCTGAGTATAGTCTAATTTAAACCTACCGTTGCACCATCAAATATAATTGGTCTCTTTGACCCCACAACTGCAAAGCCTTTACAGCATTTCTTTTAGGTTTTTTCTTTACATTTCCAAAACTTTTACAGAGTTCACTTTATCCAACATTTACATTTTTTGAATTTCATTGAATAAGTCAAAACATAACAATGACAAAGGATTATTTCTAAGAATCTGGTTTCATCTAGGCAGATGAGTCAGTGTTCATTTTTTGTATTAAGAACTATTCTGTTAAAAAGGTAAAACAAGATGCTTTTGAGGTCAAACCAGACCAATGTATTTCGTGCGTTCTGTGCGTTAAAAACAGCAAATAAAAAAACAAACCAAATCTTTTAGTTAACTCTGTTCATGTGACTCATTTTTCTCATATTTGTGAATTGATCTGGACGTACTAGGACTACAAGACTGTACTAGTTTTTGTCTTTGAAATAATCATACGCCGGAAACATCTGCTGAGTTTTTTGAAAACTGTTTTTTTTTTTATATATATAATTCATAGGACTCCTTTTTTTGTACATAAAACTGCACTGTTGTTGCTCAGAACTGTTTCAAAACCCAAACAAGTAAAAATATTTGTGAGGGGAAAAGTGTGGCCACATTTTCTAGTGTAAAATAAAAATACCACTGGTCTGAACCCTAGCTGGGTCCTTTTTGCGTGGAGTTTGCATGTTTACCCAGTACAAACATGGATTTTTCTCCAGCTTCCACCTTTAAAAACATGCTTCATGGGTTTCAATTTCTACTAGTTTAGTTTTACACAAAGCTTACTGTTTGTTGTTTTTGGAAATATTCATGTTGTTTTCTGAACAATGTTACTTCTTTCGAGTTTCAATCATGCTGCCTTTTTCTATAGAAATCATGATCAATTTTCTTAACCCACCCTGTCCCTTAGGGGGGGCACGGGTTTGCCGGAGCCTGTCCCAGCCAGCCTTGGGCAAAGGTGGGGTACACCCTGGACAGGTCGCCAGTCTATTGCAGGACACAATCTGAACCATCTAAGATAAGTACATAAGAAACACCAGGTATGAAGAAGTGCAAAAACAACACTAAATAATTTTTATAAAAAACTCCAAATGTCAAAGCCTGCCTTTCAAAAGCATTTGGAATAAAACGCTAAAAGCCTGTAATCAAGGCTGATTGCAGCAGCTTTAATCACATCAACTCAGCAGTGTCTAAGTACGTACCTAAGAAAATAGTTTGTGGGTTTTTGTCCTCAAACTGACTCACTTTTAATACAAGAGGTATAGGTTATGGCAGCCTTGGTTTAAGTTTGTATGCAGGATTTCAGCCTCTGTACAATTTTACTGTGTCTTCAGAGCAGCATTAGAAACAGTATGGCTAAAATTATTTGTGGGCAAATGTTTGAACACAGAGCAGGGAACATCTGGTGGTTTGACTGCAGCAGCAGTTCCCTGCATATCCTCCTACTGGTTAGTGCACCAGCACTGGAGAGAATGTAGAAAGCAGAGGAGTCAGCAGGTCCAATGCTGTTCCTCAGGGAGACATTTTGGGTGTGCTATTATTTTTAGGAATAAAATTAATATTAATATTAATATATTAATATAGTTTTTTTTTGTTTTTTTTTACCTGCTTGACCAAAAATGGCTGGCAAACACAATGTCTCACTTCTTAATCTCTTTAGATGGACTCCAGTGACACATTAAAAAACAAATCCACAACATCAATACATTTCATGTGGTCAGGAGAAAGTTAGGGCCAATTGAACAAAAGCCAACAGCAAAACAGTTCAGAAGGCACAACCAACTTTGTATGAACATATGACACATTTAAGGCTTAATAGTTCTGAAAAACTGTTAAAGACCTAGTTAATATTTCCGTAGCTGTAACAATGAATCGCCCATTAGTGGCATTTCTAAATGTCAGTGTTGTTGTCAGCCTGACTGACAGTCATCCTGACATGGCATTTCACTTTGTGGCATTGTTCAGCATGAAAGCAGCTTGAGGAGAATGGGTTTCCTTCAACTCTAAAAAATTGATTTATACAGTCTTGAACAACGTTGAGTTTTTTTTATGAAAATGAACAAAATTCATTGTAATTTCCTTAATTTGCAAAAACCTATGCAAGTAACTAAATGTTGCATGAGAACATTGGAGTTAGAGTGATGGAGGACCAAAACAAGATTACTGGACAAGACCTGACGAAACATTTAATGAAGAAATGAAAGTCTAGCAGTAAAGAACCAAAACCATACACCAAACGAACTAGACGGGGGCACAATCCAGTTCTTTTCAGAGAGACAAAACTCTTGCAGTAGAATACATTTATTTTCACATACTTAATTTACATCTTAGTTGGCATTAACAAACTTTGATTGGCATAAGGTTCCGTACAATTCCATGAGATAATTTCCATAAACTTTAGGGTAAGAAACCCCGAACGGAGCCCACAGGTGGAAGCCGGGGAGGAAGGTGGGGCGACGAATGCAGCGCTGCGGTAAGACAGAGAATGAACGGCTGCACACCTGGACTTGAATAGAACGCTGAACAGGTGAGTTAATTAACTACCGCCCTAGGGGGGGAAGAGACAGCAGAGTTTTGGCTGCCTGAAAGGCGAACTCGTTCGCTGTTTTATGTGCCAGTCCCAGGTCTGGATACATGCAGAAGGTTTAGGACCTGACGAAAACTAAAGCTAAACAAATCACGTAAATCAGGAACTGAGCTTTCATTTTGGATTGATTGTGAACCGGGTTAATGAAGGTGGAATTTAGACTACTGTTGGTTAAAGAAGGAGAGAAGGAAGGCATACAGTTACAGAGAGAAGAAGGCAGAAATGAAGGCATAGAAAGAAGAAAAGCGGATATCCTTTGTGTTCAAGAGACCGGATGGAAAGGAAGCAAGGCTTACAGATTTGGGGCAGGTTCAAGAAGGTTTATCATGGTGTGGATATGCGGTGAGGGAAACAGTGATGATGTTAAGAACAGGAGGGGTCAAATTGTGGTGGAATTTGCCAGAAAATGGAAATAGCAGTGCTGGACAGATCTTTTTAGAGAAGTAAGAAACAGAGTATAGGGAGGAACACACATGTTATCACATCATGTGCAGACATTGAAATCTCAAAGAAATCAGTGACTTCAAAGTTGTGGCTGGCTGGGGAGAGTGTAGCCAGACTATAAGGCCACAGTGTAAAAGATCAGAAATGTAATCAGTCCAAGTCAGATTCATAAATTGCCCCAGTAGGATTTGAGAAAAAAAGGAGTTGATGTTAATTATGCATACTGTTAAAAATAAGAAGAAAAAAAAGAAGAAAATACCTAACATTAGTAACAAATGTTCACTAATGCATGAATTGTGAATGCAGCTTATGTTCAATATAATTAAGCTAAACTAGAAGGAGCTGCATTTCCAGAAGGAAATGTGGGGTTGAATGCTATCTTGCTGAATGAGTAAAGGGCACACAAAACTTAAACTGGCACAAAAAAAATGAATAAATGGTCAAAGTTGACCATAAATGAAGTGAAAACAGCACATTACCAAAACATATATTTTTGAGAAAGATGCGAGCGTCTGCACCAAGGATTCTCCATGTATTTCAATGGAGGCCAAAATCCTGAAAATCCTCGAATCTTTTGAAAAGTTGAATGATTTGAAGGACCAAACGTCATAGGTGGAAAAAGCTGAACATTTTAATAGCTGAATGGTTAAAATGGCTGAAAAATTGTAGGAATTAAGCGCCAAAAAATGGCAGAAGATACTATAATTAAGAAAGAGAAACAGGAAAACAATGGACTGAATGCTTCACAGCATTCAACCAATAAAGGGTTACAGTCCTTCTGCAGTGATTAATAACAGCACAGTGGCTTTTAAGATTTACTTGGCAAAGATTTTGTTTTTGATGCTTTTGTCTCTGATTTGTGTGCAAAAACCTTCTTGATTAAATCCTATACTGATCGTATTTACTCTTTCATAAATATATCCTTTCTCCTTAGGGAACACTTGCCCACTGGGGCCCTAATAAGGGAGCCTGTAATGGCACAGAGGTAAAGCGGTCAACCTATGATCACGTGACTTGATGTTTGATGCCAGCTCTGCCTGCATGTGTATCGAATTGCCCTTGGGCAAGACATCTAGTCCCTCATTGCCCCCAGTGGTCTAGTTCCCACCTTGCATGGCAGTTCTGCAGCCATTGTATGACTACACATGCAAGTGGGAGTGTGATTTGTAAAGTGCTTCGGTTGTTGAAGATGGTGGAAATGCGCTTTTAAAGAACACATAATTTTCTTTGTCTATTTTCCCCTGACCACCAAAATCTCCCCAAAATGAATGTCATTTAACGGGGGCTGCTAGGAAAATAGCTTTTTTTTATGTCTGTGTCTCTTCATAACTATTGCGTTCATGTGGAAATTAGTCCCACTCACCTAGCACTTGATGCATGGATGGGGGGTGTAAGGGAGAATGTCACAAAGCCTGAGAGGCAGTCATTAGTCCTTTTTAAACAGCTCCATGCCAACTTACATCGGAATACACGCCGTCACTCCCAAGTCAGCTCAGCCAGGTGCCACTCAAACTGCTGGCTCATAGGTGCATCATCCTGGTATGTCAGCCAGTTAACTGACATGCACAATAACTATGGACAGTGGATCCACATGTGTTCTGGCCTGAACTGGTTGTTTAGATGAGACTGAAACTAACAAATTAAAATCCTGTTTGGACAGGTGTTTGGTTTTTTTTGCCAGAGCAGTTTAGTTATGACGTAAAGACAGAAACATCTAAATGATATTTTGTGTGTGTAAATGCATGCACAATTCGAAGAAAATTAAAAAAAAATGTCCAAAAGACATGATAAATCACAGAAAACATTTTTTAATTAAAAAATAAAAATAAATAGTTCCACTAATATGCAATTGCTGAATAACTTTACTTAAAGAATGCAAACTAAAGGTAATTTTGTCAAAACAAAACATAAAAAAAATCTTTGTACATTTTGTCACAGCATTGGTTAAGAATCATTACGAATCAAGACTGTGCAAACTAAAAAAACCTTAAAAAGAAAAAAGGAATGATTCCAAAATGAGAGTACTCTGTGTGCTCTGTGTTTTGCCAATTTAGATCTTCCATTATATAATGTTAGGCAAAATTAGTCTTAGCATTTTTGGGATTACATGAGTAGATATTACATCTTTCATTGAAGACTTATTTAAGGCAATCAGGGATAAAATGTGTTCACTGTTAAAGCTTCACTGCTTTCGATCATTGGTGTTAAAATATATTGAGATAAAAATAGCTTGTTGGCACGAATTGGTGCGGGAGAAATAAAACAAAGTCCATTTTTAAAAGAATCACTATACTCTGGCAGCACTAAAAAACGATTGTTACCGCATGGAATTTGTTTTAGAAAAACAGAGTAGAGATTTTTGCCCACAAAGTGATTGAAAATACTTTTCACCCTGTGCCAGAGCTCACTGATTTATAAAAGGCAACATTTCATCACCTGATGAAATAATGTTAGAACTGCTGCCGGCCAGCGGGTCTATCGGCCTCTACAGACAAAAAAAAAAAAAGAAAAAATGCCTGTACTGTGTGATGGATTAGGAGAACGTCTTTGAGTTCTTCTAAATTAGGCTCTGTTTTTTGGCTCATGGGGCCATGGTGTATGAGTTTTCCTTATTCACACTTCCACTTAACTTCTAAAACTGTTTTACGTTTATTTTTTTTTACAAATGAAGATTCTAGATGTTAACAAGTGGCTTCCTTATTTTGACAGCTCTTCGATTCAAATAAACCTTTTACTCACAAAATACTCTTGTTAAATTTGATGATTTCATGGAAGCTAAGTAAAAAAGATTAATTTCAGGTGACCTTATTGGCTCACATTTTTCTTTTGTCGTGTTATCCAGAGGGAAAAAAAAAAAAAAAAAAAAAAAAAAAAAGAGCGTCTAACTGCTTACTTGCTGGAGCGTTATTCTGAACATCGCTTAACATGCTTCCTACATGAGTCTCTGAGTCTAGCCATGCTTTACGCCACTCTGACACATGCGTGACATCATTCAAAAGCAACCCAGTATGTCATAATGACGATGACAAGGCAGACCCAGATGCTGGAACCCGGAAGTAAACTCAGGCTAGGAGATCAAACGAAAGAGTTTAATGGATTCACAATCCCAGAGTTCAGGAAAACAGTGTGGACCAGAGGTGAGTATGTGGCGTGGAAACCAGAGCTTCACGCCAGAATGTCTTGGAGGAGGACTTTGTGGCCTGAGCGGAGGAGACGGGGAGAGAACAGGATACCAGCTGCACCCGTGGTGAGGAGGACCTGTAGGAGCACAAAAGAGGTAAGTTCAAGGCTTAGACTTGAATAGGCGTAACTTAACTTTGAGCCAGCCGTAAGCACCGGAGAGTGTATAACGGACTGGCGTCAAATGCTGGGATGGATCTCCTTAAGAAGGACAGCAGGTGATGAGATGATGTGAGGCAGCTGGTTCCAATGAGCAGAGTAGGGAGGGGGAAGGCAACCGACCGAGGCACCGTGACACCAGTAGTTCTTTAACAGACTTCTTTTAAAGCAATGCCATAAACACCACAGTTCATTTGAAACAGAACTATTCAAGTATTCTGTGCTTCTATTATGAAAGCCATTTTTCCTTCACGTGTATTTACTTAACATAGACAAGATCTCTATCTGTCTATCTGTCTATCTGTCTGTCTGTCTGTCTATCTGTCTGTCTGTCTGTCTGTCTGTCTGTCTGTCTGTCTGTCTGTCTGTCTGTCTGTCTGTCTGTCTGTCTGTCTGTCTGTTTGTCTGTCTGTCTATATTCAATAACACAAAATAGCTGCACTGAAAAGTGATTAATATTCTATAACATGATCTTGTCTATGTTAAGTGAAATCACGTGGGCTTGTAAATAGCACTTATTGTTCAGAGAAGTGGCTTCAGCTGTGCCAGGGCTTAAAAGCTGAGCTTTTTTCAGATACAAGATTCTTTGAAATTGTGGGTTTAAGGTGCACAGCTCTATTATCCCGACCATTTGGTGCAGTGGCGGTTCTACACTAACTTACTCCCTGGGCGAGTAACCCCACCAGCGCCCCCCCCCCCCACACACACACACACATACAGAATTTGACAACATCCTGTTGTGTTCCCTATCTTCTATTTAGCCATTTAACAATTTTACTCAAAAAATGCATGAATTTTCTAGACTCGTATTACAGGGGGGTCAAACTCAGTCACACAGGGGCCTAAGTTAAAAACACGCTTAAGGTTTTGGGCCGAAGAAGATAAACATTTACTGAACACACTAAAGCTAAACTTTTAAACCTTTTAAACTGAACTTTTTGAACATAAATATGAACAAAAACAGGAACATTAATCCAGAATAACTCAAGTTAAACCTTAAAAAATATTTTGTTCTCCATATAAATATATTCTGTCAAAATTATACAAATATGAACATGCTGCAGGACAAAACAAAGAAATTTTTTTTGCTCTTTCATCATTTTTTAGAGCATTTTTTTTTTTTAGAGCTGGACTCCTGCTTCATTTTTAGCAATAATTTCTTAATGTGTGACGTCCTGTGTGTGTCTTTGTGAAACATGTCAGTGGGATTAAATCTAAAAAATAAAACTTATTGTGATTAATATGTTTAGGTCTTATAAAACATTAAAGACTAAATCTTAAAACTCATCAGTGGGATTACTCCAAAAATATTTGGCATTTCCCTAAATTTGTGCAACACCAACAGTAGAAATCCTCCAAAAAAACTCAATCCTAAAAAAATGGTCTGCGCTCATCTTTTTTAATGTAAGAAATTTTTTTGAAAACAAAAACAATTTGTTTTTTTAATTGTTTTATGCAGATTTATTTTTACTTTATATTTTTTATTTTTTTCACCTATATCACACTAAAACATTTCTGAGTATATTTTAGAAAGACCATGATTTTTTATTTTTTATTTCTAACTTCTTCCTCTTCCTATGTAGCCTGGAAGACAGTGATATAGTTGTAGCATTAGACTTTCCTGAACATTCATTCATGACCATTCCACGTGGAAAAAAATCATTTTTAAGTTAAACTTAAATCTTCTCCAAAGGACACAATTCCTGTGATTAAACTTTGCCCTCTGTTTGCATGACAGAACTTTGCTGCAGATCTGGAAATGACAACTGTTGTTTTTGCAAGTATTTGTTGAGCCATTGAGTAATGTACATTACACAGTCAGGCAGTGTCATTCAAAGGGTTCAAAAACCATGTACAATGTGTGATTTCTTCCCTTTTAGGTGTTTTATTTGTTGCCCTTGTTTTAAATTATTTTAGTGTCAAAATATATTTTTCAAATTTTCCTTAAATTCGTTTCAGACCTGAAATTTAATCGGCTGTTTATTTTTCTCAAACACTTAAATACATAGGCCTACTGAGTTTTGATTTTCTTTTTGAAGGTAAATAAGATGTTAAAAATGCATGCAGTCAAGAATGTATTTATCCCACATAAAGATACATTCAGTAAGAAGAAATTGCAAGTTTGACAGGCCTATTCGTAACATTAGCAGAAGCTGTAATTAGCTTTGTGAAAATGTAAATTTACTAACTCTAATCTGGGATTATGAGATAAAACAAAACAGAAAAATTGAAAACGGTTGGATCATTCACCTGATAAAGACATTTAACCATGAACAAACAACAACTTGCTTTAGAGAATACTGCCGTGTCAGCTTTGAAGGTGGTCATGTGGAGTAGCCCTGCACTCTGCCCAGCTCTGGAATGGGTGCAAAAAGTCTGCAACAATCTTACTTATTTTTCTAAAAAATGACTCATTTCTTTGGTAAATAAATGCGGTTTAGACTTGACATTATTATTCAAACCACGGGTCACCACTCCAATACACACCAAAGCCTTGTTTGCAAAGCTTTAAAGTCAACCTCTCATTTTTAAAGAGCTAAGAGTCAGATTTTTCTGAGGCACAAAGCAGATAAATACCAACTTGGTTGTTACTGAAAGAATGAGAAGAACAGATTTTTAATTCTCTCCCCTCTTCAGAATACTCATAGCTGTGGGAAAATCACTGCTTTGTCAAATATGCAAGCATATCAAACACCGAAGATGTCTTTGTAAACTATAAAACTTTGCTGTAGCTATAAAACAATCCATTGTGTGTGTGTGTGTGTGTGTGTGTTTATCCTCCCTTTCTGTTTTTCTTTCTGTGTTTGCAGTATTTTTTTTCATCACTCCATCAGGCTGAATTCTCTGTTTGCTGTTCTGGCTCTTTATTGTTAATGACCTATTCATTTAAATGAGGCACACACAGATTCAGAAGCTTCCCACACACTCATTTATCAACATGTACACACTGCAGAGTAGATAAATCAGGAGACTCTATACATTTACATTAGCATTCCATTTAGATGCAAAGCAAATGCAGGGTTTGGTAGCAGGTGGGTGTGAGTGCAGGTTTAAAATGTGACTTCACTTTTGTTTGTGTGACACTGTATTCAAACTCCCATTTATTTATTTATCCCATTCCAGACTGAAGAGCTTCAGACACATAAGATGGTTTTTTTTCAGTGCATATTCTTTGGCAAATATTTTTAGAAGTGTTGACCAATCTTTAGTGTAATGTTGCGAATGAGCAACAATGTCTTAATGGCTGTTATCAGAACCATTTGTACCTAATAACAGTTAACCATTAATCTGAAATAAAATACTACAGGAGGTACGGAGCCAGATGGTTTGTTTTATTTTCATGTCTACAAACGGTTTTGAAGACTGGCAGAAGTCTGGACACCATTTAATCAAATGTACAGGTGATTGGAGACGTGTCATTCTTGTCATTCTTTGGTCTAGTGTGTTTGAAACAAGTTTCAACTATACTGACTATGATTACATGCACACCAATAGTTTGAAGATGAAGAATTGAAACATTGAAATTCATTTCAATTACAGACAGTCAGTCAGACAAGTCAAGTAATTTTGTTGACTTTTTTTAAAATTATTTTCTTTTATTTCAAGAAATTATGCAAACCTGTGAGAATTTACTTTGTCTGGGTTTTCCAGAAATCTAGTGTTCTTTTGGTTAAATATAAGTTCATTTTATGTTATTACATATAAAGAACTTTTTTAATGCTGCACTGAATCAATTTGATAGGATACCAAACAATCTATTTATAAAGTTGTGTAAACAATTTGTCCAGATAAAATGTGTTAATAAAGATTTTATTAGAACATTTAGAGACAAGTGTTTAGTCCAGGTAATATTTCTAATGGAAAGTTTTATAATGTTTGTTGAATGAAAAATTCAGTTTCAGCCTTTCGGCACTTTACAGAGAAATGGAATATAAGATGAAATATTAGTAATAGCAAAACAACGAAAACAGAATTACAGCTTCATGACAAATAGCCATCCTTAACTAATTACCTTTCTTTATTCAAACATAAAGAAATATATTAAACATGTCAATGTTTGTAGTTAAAAATCAACTTGTGAATATATGAATATGATATAATATGAATATAGTATAATATGAATATATTGTTGGCCATTTTTGTGTAAAAATGACAAAGCATGCCACTATTTTGTTAATTGTTCAGGTTTTTGATTTGCTCCTGAACAAACTTTGAAAGAAAAGTTTGTTATTTTTTCAAAAAATTCACTTTTTACTGCAGAATTTCATCACTCTCGTGGGGTCATGTGAAATTCCACTTCAAATATCGTGGAAAACAAAAACAACCACTTTCAATTTGTACATCTTCTTTCAGCCTTTAGTTGAAAATAATTTTTGAAAAATTGTACAACCTTTATTGCAATTTTTTAGCAAAATTGCCAAAAATGCATACTTTATGTGGCCAGTTGTAATGGTTTGTTGTAACAATTATTATTTCTGGTGGGACTGTATAATTAAAAAGGAGACTGAAGTACAAAAGCCCTTCTTTGAGCAAAAAAACTGCAATTGAAATGTCAAGTCTGTCCCTCACTACAAATGCAGCCCAGACATCATGAATGTGATGAAAAAAAAAAAAACATCATTTTTTTTTGCTACAGGAACAAAACCTTTGGGAAATAGCAAGCTTCACAACAGGGATCTGTGGTGTTTCCTGTTACCAGCAAATGAATAACAAATGGAAAACAAAAATGTTCATTAATATTCTTTCATTTAAATCAGACAGAGGCAACTTTAAGCATCAGTAGCTTTGGGTGTAAACATTTTTTTACTCCATTAAACTCATAAAATCCATATCAAAAGGGTGTCTGCATCTCTTCATCAAAACAAGCGCTAGTAAAAAGAAAATGATTATGCAAAGTCAACAATGATTAAAAATTAGTTTGTTAAATCTAATTTTCAATGTTGTGGAAATAAAACATTTGCTCAACCTATTTTTTCTGGGAGTGGCGGAAAAGCATTTGCCTCCTGTATTGCTGTTTGCAGGTCCATTTCTGCAAAGGATGTCTACTTGTGTGAACGCCTTTCACTTCTGCCAATCACCCTTACCCGGGCCATAGTGATCTTTGATGGCTCAACAGTTGCTCTTTCCATTGCACTGCCTTGTTGTTCTCTGGTGCTCATGAACAGCTGTCTGCTCTGTGATCTCTCACTACAGCATGTAGCTCCCTGTTGATTTTATGGTTTGCCAGGACATAAACATCTGTATGCTGTCGCCAGTGAACCACGGCGTTAGGCTTTTGTTAGTTGTAACAATTTATAAAAGTAGTTCATCAAAATCTGCAAAACCACTTTTCTCTGTGGGACATCTGCATGGTCACATCAGTAATGCCCCTGCAGTCTGGTGGTTGTTGGATGGAACCAAATAAAGACAATAAAATGAGACATAACACAATGTGGTGGAAACCTGATTGCTAGTTTCTACCTGTTGCTATTATCATGAAAGTTTTATCATAAAAAAACAGAGCTGGATAAACAGACAGGCTTACAATAAATAAATAAAAGTAACCAAAATTCACTCACTCACTTTAAAAAATAAATACATAAAAAAATAGCCTCAACAGGGCATAGCCAGTCAGGAATGGCACCCTATACAAACCTTGAAGAAAAGTCAAATAGATCACAGGACATAATAGTTATAGCACAGTCGGCATAGATTTTTATGCAGTTTAGAGGCTTCGAAGGATTTTACACCCCAAACTCTCAGTATACCCAAACTTGCCTCCCCTGATATTCTGGCTGCACCCCCAGCAGGGACTTGCTAGATCTGGCATTCTGTACATTCACTTCAGGTTGTTTTAATTAGTAAATTCACATTTTCATCACTCAAAAGTCTCTGTCCTGTCTTTATACATTTACAGTACAAGGGAAAATTGTGTATTTTCTGAAATGATTCTGTATTCTTTATTGGGAGGCCGTGGTGCAGCGGTAGGGCGGTCGACCCATGATCATAAGAGTACAGGTTCGATTCCCACCATGTGTCAAAGTATCCTTGGGCAAGACACTGAACCCCACTCTGCCTCTGGTGGGAGGTTGGAGCCAGTGTTCGGCAGCAGAGCCACCATCAGTGTGTGAATGTGTGTGTGCTTGGGTGAATGGGACTGAGACTGTAAAGCGCTTTGGGCCTTCGAAAGAGGGTAGAAAGCGCTATAAGTATTTAGCATTTACCACATTCAATCATTTCAAGGAAAAGTATCAATATCAATCTTAGGTTGACATCATGTAATGGGCGGCACCCAAAAGGAGCAAAAGGCGGTGCCTCAGAGATTGAGTTGTCTTACTTCCAGGTTGGAAAAGAACTCAGGAAAATAGCTATTATCTAATAAAATATTTTTTTAGTGTGCCAAAGATTATTAATTATCATATGCATGGCTATTATTTACAATAAAAGCCTTAAAAATAGAATGAAACATGTACTAATTTAAAATGATGGTTAAAACAGGAAACACCAGCATTTGTATGAGATGAATTTAAATGTAGCGTAAGTGTGTTGAGATGGAGCCAAGGAATGGGACGAGTAGAGGAGATAAAAATCTGCATCTGTCTTTAGATGAGATGTAGGATTGTCTGAGGGAAAATTGCACACTGATCCATGAGTCACTGTCAACAACACTGGCACACAAATCCACATGTTAGAGCATTTGTGCTGAATAGATGGGGTGCAAGAGTGGCTCTACAGCCCCTCCCACACACATATGCAGCTCACAAGTTGCATGATGATGGTGTTAACATGGTGTCAAACAGTGTGTGCGTGTTCCATGTAAAGCTTTCAGGTTTTATCAGCCCCAGAACTAGACACACAATGATGGCGATGAAATTAGAGGACCTTGCTATACAAACAAGCACTGTCACTGCAAAGCATGTGTGGAATGTGAAACGTGCATTAATGCATATTCATATTTTGTATTTAGTCAGCATACTAATGTGACAACTAATGCATTTTTTTTTGATAGTTGTTGTTTGTTTGTTTTTTGCAGATAGACATTTAGGGTAAAATCCAAAAAAGAAAACAACAGAAAAAACAACAACATTAGGGAAGCTAAAATAATAGAAAAGATTTGAGGAGCTGCTGGAGATTTAGGCCCTTGAAGTTATAGGAGCTTGCAGATGAGGATGCCTACAAATGCTGTTTGTGGTCAGTATTGGCAGTTCTGTTGATTAGGATGATGATTAAAAAAGATACGCGGGTCTGACTAAAACAACACACAAGTAGAGAAGATAGAGAACATAGGTCACGAAATGAGTGACATGGAATTTACAGATATTATAGTACAGCCTTGCTTCAATATAATTAAACCAACAATTCACAGTATCTGTCCAATGACTTTAAAGCACTGTGTGGATACTGTACACCTTATACATTGTTTGAGTAT
Source organism: Oryzias sinensis (assembly GCA_037389245.1). Lineage (NCBI taxonomy): Eukaryota > Metazoa > Chordata > Actinopteri > Beloniformes > Adrianichthyidae > Oryzias > Oryzias sinensis. The sequence goes on from CM074500.1 coordinate 15,166,053, forward strand.
TTTGGCAAGTTGAACATGTTGAAAATATTTTTGCTTTTTATCCATCATATTTTTAGTTTTTTAAATCACAACAGCCTTATTCTGGATATGAGAATGAAGAGAAAGTGTCCAAAGGTAACACTTTGGCCAAATCAGAATTGCTTTTCCTACACTTCGGCTTCTTCCTACCCCTCCAAGCAGAGGAATGTGGACAAAATAATGTGTTAAAATCCTGAGGTTACTACCGCTCTATGGGATAATCAATAATCTCCGGTCATCTAAGTTAGCAGATAGCCTATCGGTCCTAAAACACTTTCAGACATCACTACACCTCCAAATGCCCCGACAATCTGAGCAGCAAGGAGAAGCCAGAGGGGAAGGGAAGCTAGTTGGATTTGGCCTTGGACGGTTTAAGGTTTTTAGACAAGTAGAAGACAATACCTTTTTTTTCTTTGATGAATTTGCATAGATGTGCATATCACCACTCCAACAATTTTTGCTTTAAAGCACACCTTCAACATTTAAAATGTCCAAGAAAGATTCTGTCTCCCATAGAAACGGACGTGCATTAAACTTTAATGTGAATATGATAAGACCAGAACGCCTCCCAAGGATATAATAACTTCCACTTTATGAGATCCTTGCCTAGAAAAAAAATATATAATATGAACAAATGTATTTTTGAAAGACCCAAGTCCTCATATTTCCCTCAGTAACTAAAAAGGTGTTTGGTGACGGAAAGCTTTAAAGGCCCATATGTGAGAGGCTGGAGGCAAGATGGCGGAAATCTTAGACAGACTTAATGAAAAAGGATAACAAGGGAAAAAAGTGGAAAAAGTGGAAAAGTATAAGAAAAAGAGGAGCAGAAAAGTGACTTACTAAGATAAATTAAGTGGAGGACATTTTTTAAGAAAAATATTGATATCACACAAAACTAAGTAAAACAAACTGAAAATGAACTGAACACCCAAACATGATGTCCAAAAAATCTGTAAACTAAAGAAATGAAAATAAGGAAAAATAAAAACAAACCTCAAAAAATTAACTAAATAAAAAATAAAGATTGATGGACAGACAAAAAATAAAACAAAAAGCATCATTTTATTATTCCTTTTATCACGGGGTGGGGGGGGCATTTTGCGGGTTTCAAACAAAATGTCAGTTTGTCTTGTCCTTTTGTTTTTAAATCTGATTATGTTTTTTTTTGTAAAGCACTTTGAGTAGCTTGCGTCGTAAAAGTGCTCTACAAATAAAGTTTGATTTGATTTGAAGACGTAAAATAGATCAAAGGACAAGACAGACATATGAGAAGATGAATTGATGTGAGATAGATTAGTTTTCTTAACATTTTGGGGGCCTGGAGGGACACGACACCCCAAACTCCCAATACATCTAGACTTGCCCCTTGATATTCTACCTAAATGGCCAAATCCAGGCCTGGAGCACTACATGGTTTGTTGGTGATTGTATATTGTCCCTGTGATGAATTGTAAACTGTGGGTGTATCTGGGGCTTACAATGCCTTTTGCACTATGGTAGTTAGGATGGATGGCCACAACCCTGTCACCCAGGGCACACAGGTATAGAAGATGAGTGAATAAATTGCTAAATAATGCAACAGGTTTGGGTACAACTTCTGTTCTTTCTGTTTTATAACATATGTGAAAAAACAAATGTCAATGATTTGATACTTCTTAAACACGTTAACGTTTGTGTTGTGTCTGCCCATCAACCATGTACCTAAGTTCCTGCTGGCACCATTTCTGATTAAAGTGTTTGTGTGTGCCTGCACACTGCTGTGTCTCTAGCTCTTAGTAATGCACCATTTGTAAACCCTTAAGACATCAACAGAAGGTGCAAAAACAGGTGTAATCTGTCTCACCTGAAATAAAGCTCCAAATCAGAAGTCATTCCCATGGTAATCTCCAGGACTTGCATCAAAGCTAGCAGAGCACACAATCATCGTCCAAAAGCTGGAATTTGCTCAACATGGGCTTGTTGTGGTATATTACAATGTGGAGATTACTAAAAAAGGTTTTGTGCATTTCCTTTTTCATTGCGCGTGTGTTGATCAAAGACGCTGACAGGCTGTCTGACTGTTTCTGTTTGATGTATGAGAGCAGCAGCAATTCCGTCGGCTGGGAAAATAAATGAAAGGTTTGTCCCGTTTTCCTGTCATACATAAAGTGAGCAGCAAAATTGGCCAGGATGATCTATGCTGTGCAAATAGTGCATAATATAAGAGATGTTATGCCCATTGTGGGTATGTAGAGATTGCTTACTATAACAAATATATATGTGTGCTTAATTTCAGAAAAATCATGTCCATGATAATTGCATATTTTTATACGTAATAATTTGTGTGTTTTTACTGACTCCTTTTAATTAAGCTTTCAGGCAAATATATTTATTCTTGGCTTAATCTTGCAAAATTTCCCCTGAATGTATTTCTTAAAGTTGATAATTGATTCATGTGCAAATTTGTTAGTATGTCATTCAGACAAATATCTTGTCCGATTGACTCAAAAAATGTTGTCTAATAAATGGGCAAAACAGTAACGCCAAATCATTTAGAGTATTTAGCTTACATGTGCACGCAACTTAGTAGCCTCCAAACTGACACAAAAAGCTGCAACTATTGTTTAGGGGAGATATCATGAAAGGTGACAGGTAGGGAACGTGTGTTTGGTTTTGTAAATATTTGTGGATTGCCAGAGGCAAAGATTATTCATACAATTATCCTATCCAATTTTACAATCTTTTAACTTCTGGTTAAAGGGTTGATTGGTTCTGGTAATCAGAGTTGACACGAATGATTATTTATTTATCCTCCTTGTTTCCAATGTTACCTTTTATATTTGGATGCGTCCTATATGTGGATATAGACAGTCTGCTTCCTTCCTCTTGTATGCAACTCTCTTGTGCTGCGCTCTTCTCCGACTCCAGGTCTGAGCTGCTGCTCCCTGAGGGCATTACTGCCCATCAGCAGCCCAGATGCAGCCCTGACCTGCTACCAGTTGTGCGATGGAATGGCCCAAGTATTCCACATAAGAGCTGGTGTTGCAGGAAACACCATGCCCTTTAAATACTTCATACAATCTACAGCCACATCCATACAATTTTGGTAAAACAAATCCTAAGTAAAAACTAAAACAAAAATCACAAGATTCATAAAACAACAACTGAGCAGCTATTTGAATAAAACACCAAATACTTTTAATAAGTCCTGGGTTGAGGGTAAGCTTCATCCAATGACCAGTCTACTAAAAGAGCCATTTGGGCCATTTCCTTTGTGGCTCTCCAGCGAGAGCCACAAAGTCCCTCTTCACCGTCCAAAAAATACAGTTTGTGAGCCATTCATTTATAATATGCAGCTTCTAAGTGTACTTTTTATTTTCAAAGATACGAACCTGAACTTCTACCTCTGAAAGCAGCACATAGAAGTTCCTTTAAAAATTAAATGTGATCCTTCTGCTGCAGAAGATTTACCTTCAATTATGGACCTTTTCAGGGATGTATCTGACCAGCGAATAGACACTGTTGAAAATAATAAGTTGTGCTTTAAGGTTTTTTGCTAGAGCAGCTTTAACAATAGATTAAACCTTAACCCATCATTTTGCATAGTTTTCTGACAAAACTAGTGGTTAGCGCAGCGAAAAGGCTCTGGTTGAAATCCTGGCTGGAACCTTTCTGTGTGGAATTTGCAATATTCTCCCCATGCGTTTTCTTCATACACTCTAGCTTCCTCCCACAGTCCAAAAACATGCCTCGTAGGTTAATTGGTGTGCCCTGGCTGTTAACCTTTCCGGGGTGTACACAGCCTTTGCCCAACAGTAGGCCAGGCTTCAGCAACCCCATGACCCCAGAAGGCAGGTTAAGAAGATGGATAGCTCTGATGTGTGTTTTTTAATGGGTGGAAAAGCACAAAAGCTTCTACGTTTTGCTAGGATAGGATCACCCGTAGTTTGAAAATCTAAACATAAATGCCAACAAATCTATTATTTATACAAATCATTAGCATTTTTCTTCAAAGCCATAGAGCCAATGGAAAGCCTGAGGCTGGAGGCCCCTGGCCTAAATAGCATTTTTGGGGCAAATGACATTTGTTTAGCACTTTGAGAAATCTGGGTCATGAAACAAAAGCAGAAAAATATACAACAAAACAAGAAACCCCCCAAATCCTAAAACAAATTGGTCAGATTAAAAACCTTGAAAGTTTAAGATAAATCTAAAAATAACTACTTACATGAATGCCTAGGACTTCAGTGAACAAAGGTGAAGCCAAAATTACGTGACAATCGTATGACTGAATGATGAAGCCACACATTCACACCATAGGACCTCTGAAAATAGCATGTGTGCCTTAAACATTTGTGTCATGGCTCATTTAGCATGAACTTTTAGCAAGTTTCTAAAAGACACATAAACTTGTCATTTTAATGAGAACAGTTTCCGTATGCTTAACAACCATAGCCAACAGATGGCTACTCTTATCACATGGCCTGTAGGTCTCAGATGTTCCTGTTTATCCAATCATCCTCAAAGATATGTAAGCAGGTCCGAAGGAAAAAAAAGGCTTTCACTGTGTTTGGGCTGTCAGAAACAGAAGGTTTCTGAGGATGATGCTTAATCAAGCAACAGCAGGATATGAAAGGGGAAACAATAATGCAGTCAGACGCATTTTAGATGGGCATAGACAGTGGAAGAAGACATAAAAAAATGTTATATCTACAGTTGCCTTTTTCTTTCCTAGTTTATCCTTTATTCCTGTGTTCTTTCAGCTCGTACTGTCCCCTTTGATAGATGTCGTTTCACTTTTATCTTGGGATGCTTTTAAAACAACAGACGGAAAGCAGAGGAAGATTCATCCGTGCATTCACAGTAAGATAGCACCTAAGTGGTTGTAAAGGCCAAAAAAGGACAAAAGCTCAGTATCAAATGATGAACATCTAACTAATACTAAGCTTGGACATTGGTAGCATGCCATATTTCAGAGCGAAAACCACACACTATGAAGCGGGAGGAAAAGATAAAGGCGAAAATGTGATGAATGTTCAGACACAAACATGTACGTACTTTTTTTAGCCTCAGACTTTGTTCCAATATCATTAATAACTTATTCTCTGAATACATACAGATACAATCAAAATAAGCAATGAAAAACTCCAAACCAACCTGAACTTACTTACATTTTTATGGGGGAAAAAGAACACGTAATGTGAAAACTCCTTTGATCGATCTTCTAACTATAAAAATGTTTTATGCTGTGATCCTCTAAAGCACAACTGACAGATGCTATTTTTCTGCGAGTTGCATTTATCATGTTGGATTTTAGAAAGTCTGTGTGCTTGTGAGGATGGATGTGAGATAAAATGTATTTGTTTATTTTGATTTTTTCGCAGTTACAGCTCCTTTGTTCCACAGTAACAGAAGAAACCAGTTTGCAATGTAGTGTTTTGAACCAGTGCTGCAGTACAAAATGTTCCTCAAAAGTCTATTAAAAAAAAGAAAACGACTATTTAAGGTGAGCTTTGTCTTCAAAATCATTGATTATTTTTCACTAAGTGCAACATAATTACTTAGGAGATTGAAAAGAATTTTAAAACTCAATTTTCCACTGAAAGAAGCTCTGTAACTTAGTTGGAAAAGTTCATCTTTGTTTGTTTTAAAAGTCTAAGTTTTCTCAAGAGCTTTTCTGCTTGATCAGTGAAATAACGTATGCCCCTCTTGTCCATAACATTGCACTTGTTGAACACAGTCATCACGATGTATAACGCATCTGTCTGTGCTCTGTCAACATGTGAAAGAGAAACTGTTTTTGCCCAGTATTAACTTATTTTGTGAGGAGTTGTGCATTCAAGGAAAAGGAAAAATGCAAAAATATCATTTAAAATAAGAAAACTGAAGAAATTGATTAAGTCAAACAGAAAAAAGGGCATATCAGTGGATAACCATAAGTTTATATTATACTTGGCAATATTCATTCTATAAAACCGGAATAAATAACACAAAAAAAGTCCCTTTATGATGACTTCATAGAAGTATGTCATAGTTTGACATTGTTATGTTTTTCCTATCTTTTGCTTATAATATCAAAAAATTTCATTGTGCACTGCAGAAGAATAATAAAAGATTCTGATTCTGAATCATCCTACAGATGGCTTTCTTTAAAACTGTATGCAACATTTGGATTTTTTGGTAACTTCCTCTGAGATCTGAGCTCAGAACTTGCTTTGATGAGTCTTTTTGAAGTCCATACAGCTATTCTTGAAAACTCACTGATGAAAGGTGTTTTTGCTGTTTTTATCATGTTCTTGCAGAATTATTTTTTTTATGATGGTGTACATTTATTAAGAAAATTAGGCTCAACACTGCATTTCTGGGTATATTCAAATTGTTGCGAATCAGGAACTGAAGAACTAAAATTTGTTTGAAAAATAATGTATTTTTGACTCAGAAAATGTGCTGGGTGGGCCACAAGCTCCCTGCTCCGCTCTTCTCTGCTACTGGAGATGATTGGGAAGGCGGGGTTACTCCCCACCAACAATTCTTACTGATGCTCTACTGAAACTATGTCCTAGAAAACAACATTTTCGCCTAAAAATGGCAAAATCATGATTAAAAGATCACTGGGAGTGCTTTTACATTAGATAAAAAGATGATTGGGGTGGATCTTTAAGGTGTCCTTGTCATATTAAGGCATGCACTTCAAAAGTTTGAACTGTCAGCATGTCAAAGGGGAAACTTGACTGCTTAGGAAGGTCTGGCCCAAGAGTGGAAGGGAAGGGAGAAAACTGTGACAGGGAGTGAAAGTAGAAAAGACAAAGGGAGCAAGCTGGGTGAAATAATCCAAATTTATCAGACAACAGAAGCTAAGGTGACGGGATTTCTTAGTGATTTGACACTCCACAAACGAATCTGTCACTCCTTTCATCGCTGCCAGCATCTTCTTCCACTTGTAAATGTTGTGGTTGTGTCTCACATAGTTTCCTTTTTGCTGCCTTAACCAATAATTTAGAACACTTGGAGGAATTAAATAAGAGGAGATTGCTTTCACTCATGGAGAATACGTAAGAAGAAGAGGATTGAATATGAACTCAGAAAGGCTGCCCTGCAGTCACAATAGACAGTCACTTCAATGAACTACCACTCACTCACATCTTTATTAGAATTACCAGTCTTTAGAGGAAGGAGTGTGCTTTTAAAACACCTTCAAGTACCATTAGAATGTGTAAATGTTCCTACTTCAATACATCCTCATATTGTTTTAATGTCTGGATATTGAGGGTCCATTATTCTCTATCCAAAGACTTTGCAGAGCTGCCAGGCTCAAAGCCGTTTGACCTACTTTTTAGATACTATAAAAGACACTGAACTAACTATAAGTAGCAATGTTTGTAAAAGAAGAAACTTAGCAAGAACAACCTTTTATGACATGTGTTTCTCATATTAAATGTGATTTTTATTTAAAATTAGTAACTACTTTTAAATAAATAAATAAAAATCATGCACCATTTGTTGCATCATACTTTTGGACTAAAAAAAACAAACACATTTTTAGTCTTTTGGTATACTAGCAAATAAAAAACTTAGCAAATGGCTTTCGACAATTTTAAGGAGTCAGTGTAGTGAAGTAAATTTCATCTCAACTCAACTCAACTCAACTTTATTTATATAGTACTTTCATACAACAGTAGTTGAGACAAAGTGCTGAACACAACAGTAAAAAACATTAAAACATGCTAAGGGGGCGGGGGGGGGGGACACAGAGGGAGATAAAACTATAGAAAACAGTAAACAGTTAGAAAAACAGTGGTCTCATATTGGGTTAAAAGCCAGAGCATAAAAATGGGTTTTTAAACGGGTTTTAAAAATGGACAGTGAAGGGGCTTCTCTAATGGCCAGCGGCAAAGTATTCCACAGCTTTGGAGCGGCTACAGCAAATGCTCTGTCCCCTCTGAGCTTCCGTCTGGACCTCGGTACCTCTAGAAGCATCTGATCAGCTGATCTGAGGCACCGTGCCGGCGAATAGGGAGTGAGAAGCTCAGAGAGGTACAGCGGGGCAAGACCATGTAAAGATTTAAAAACAAGCAGAAGAATCTTAAAATGAATTCTAAAATGCACAGGCAGCCAGTGAAGCGATGCTAGGATCGCCGTGATGTGGTCTCTTTTGCGTGCTCCAACCATAAGACGAGCAGCTGCATTTTGAACACGTTGAAGACGCAAGAGAGACGACTGGCTGAGTCCAAGATAAAGAGAGTTGCAGTAATCCAGCCGGGACGTGATGAAAGCATGGATTACTGTTTCAAAGTGTGCAGGTGTTAAAAAAGGTTTTACCTTAGCAAGTTGGCGAAGGCTTAAAAAGCTTAACTTCACTACAGAGCTTATCTGTTGGTCCATCCTAAAATTACTGTCCAATTTAACACCCAAGTTAGAAACAGTTGATTTTAAGAAACCAGTCAGAGAGCCCAGATCAATCGGGGACGGTCCACTAAAACCTTTCGGTCCAAAAATTACAACTTCTGTTTTCTTTTCATTCAAACTCAAGAAACTTAGGGCCAACCAGTCCTTAATGTCATAGAGACATGACAGGAGCTGCGTCGCAGAGAGATTATCCTTTTTTAGCGGCAGATAGATCTGACTGTCGTCAGCGTATAAATGAAAGGAAATGCCGTGTTTTCTTAGAATGGACCCTAAAGGTAACAGATATAAAGAAAACAGAAGAGTTCCCAAAACCGACCCTTGTGGGACCCCATAGGAAACCCGAGCTGTGGTGGATTCATAATCACCTAAACTGACACACATGGTTCTTTCCGCCAGGTAGGATTTGAACCAGTTTAGTGCAGTACCTTGAATCCCCACCAGGTTCTGGAGCCTAGATATTAAAGTGCTATGGTCTACGGTGTCGAATGCCGCAGTTAGGTCCAGCAGAACTAGAACAACATAATCTCCAGCATCATTGGCCGAAAGAATGTCGTTGCTGACTCTTAGCAGTGCTGACTCCGTACTGTGAAGGGGTCTAAACCCAGACTGGAAGACTTCAGGAATTTTATGTTGGTTTAAGAAATCCTCCAGCTGTGAGTAAACCACTTTCTCCAAGAGTTTAGAGATATAGGGTATCTTAGAGATTGGTCTAAAATTGGCCAGTACAGCACTGTCCACGCTGGGTTTTTTAAGTATCGGCTGAACCGTTGCATGTTTAAAGGTGGAGGGGACGACACCAGCAGCAAGACTGCTGTTGATAATAGAGAGGACCGTCTG
>CM074500.1:15229515-15244674 GCA_037389245.1 Oryzias sinensis
TTTTTTTTTTCCACTGAAGATTTATAATCTAAGATTAGCATTTTTTTGTGTAACATGTAGATTGAACCTCCAATGCAAGCAAATGAGCTTTAAGAACCGAACAGAGAATCAGAACAGAAAATAGTTTTGCTGTTCATGGTAATAGTCAAATTAGACCATTTAGTTTAGTTTAAGCTAAATGATCATAAGGCATGGATGTCTGATTTGAGTAAGTTATCTATTTGTCAGCATTCGACCATAGTTTTAGTCCATTTTAAGATGGTTAACTCCAATTTAATATTATTGGTTTAAATAGTAACCATAAATTAAATAAATCATATAATAAATAACATTATATGATTAAATTAAAAGATTTTTTTTAATTGCTCAAAACTATAAAGAATCTAAATTAGAACTCACTGAAACTCCCTACCTCTAAAGGTATAGAAAACAATCATAAAACTTTGATGTGTCTTTGTCCTGTCATCGAGTGTAATTTTTATTCAAAACACCATCATTAGACCTTATAGTAAAGGAAAAAGGTACATATTTTTTATACCATTTAAAATATATCTTATTTTTGTGATGCTGTTTTAAAAGTGAGAATAAAAAATGTTTTTTGAACCATAAATTTGATTTCCCTTTTTTATTTATTAAGGAGGTAAATATTGTTTAACCAGGAAAGCAAAAAAAGAAAAATTTAGACTGTGCTTATTTTTGTTGACGTAAGTATGTTTTAGAATACCATGGTTATGATAAGTGACAGCTGGCTTTTCAGGTGCACATTTTTGGAAGCGTTTTGTCATTTGTTTCAGTTGTGTTCAAGCTTTTTTACTGCTGTTGTCAGTTCTAGTTGATATCAGATCAAAGTTAGCCTTCATCCAAATGTAGAGATGGACAGTCATGCAGAATCGCCAAGGTGCAAGAAACAATTCTGCTGTTTCAGGCGTTGTCTTCCTCCCAGGTCAGATCATTGTGAAGGTGTCTGTTAGCACTTGTCTTCTGCTGCACAGCAGAATGTTTGAAGAAAACATGTTTTAAGATCTCCTTTGTTTCACTTATTAAGTGGTCTTCTTTGAAAATATTTTTAATACAAACAATTAGAAAATTATTGAAAAAGGGGGAACAAGTAAAGGTCTTCTCAATGCCAAACTTTGCTATTGTTCTTTTTTTATTGATGCTGGAACATTTTTTTTGAATTTTTTTAAGTTTTCAGCTTTACAGTACAAAACAGTACAATATGCATAGAATTTCTTAATACACAAACATTGAAAACAAGTTTCTTTTTTTTTTTTTTTTTTTTTTTACAAAATATAAGAACATTGAACTATTGGGAGTGACCAATATTTATCCATTTGTTTGTAATTTTGAAATAATATGTGACATGTGTAAATTAGCATATTGGACCCACTTTTTGATGCTGGAACATTTTTATTTAATTATTTTTATTTTTTTGAAAGTAGCCGTAAGAAAACAACAGAGACAAAAATAGTTCATGGCATGAAAATGCACACATACTGTACAGTTTAGCTTTAGCTGAAAGTTTGACAGCTCTTACCTTAATGTAACAGCTTTTAATTATTTGAAATCTAATCATGAATTTAAAACAGAAAACAAAGATTTAATAGCTTTTAACTTTCATAAATTTAAAAGATTAATTCAATTTGTGCAGACATAATCCACTTTTCTTATATCTCAGTGGGTTAAAGAAATTTACAAATTTCCAATTGTGGGCAAGCCTGGTCAGGCCATGTTTACAACACTTCTTGTGGACCCCCTCTTCCCCTGGGTGTCCTCCTTCTGGGCGGGGATGGCTGGCCCCTGCCTTGCTTTATCCTGGACCAATTGTGGGCCTGGTGGGTGGCTGCCTGTGCCTAATGTTCATGTTGATAATGTCAATGACAGACATGCAAAAGAGCTCAATGCTGTCCTTGAAACCTTTGATCTAATTCAGCATGTGAGTTGCCCCACCCACAACAGAGGGCACACTCTGGACCTGCTCATCACAAAGGGGGTTAATATTCACAATGTCAGTGTGGTTGATGTCGCCCTCTCTGATCATTTCTGTGTATTCTTTGACCTGTCTGTTTCTCCCAAACCACCGCCTGGCCCTGCAGTTGTCCAAAGGAGACAAATAAATGAGAGCACTAGGGCACAGTTTGTAGAAATGATAGACCTTGAAAACGCCTCTGGTGCCAATGTTGATGAAATGCTGAATTCTGTTACTTCTAGCATCTTGAATGTTCTGGATGCCATTGCCCCTATGAAGGTTAAATTGAGAAAACATAGACAGAAAGCTCCCTGGAGGAACGATGATCTAGTCAGGGCACAGAAACAACAGTGCCGCAGAGCTGAGCGAAAGTGGCGCAAGTCAAAACTCCAGGTTCATTATGAAATGTATAAGGGGGAGTTGTATGCTTACAACCAGATCTTATGCAGAACAAGGGAAAGGTACTTCTCTGAAATCATTGGAAGTTGCAGCAGCAACTCTCGTGTCCTGTTCACAACAGTAAACAGATTAACTAACCCTCCAACCCAGCTACCAATAGAACTAGTTTGCACACCTAAATGTAATGAGTTTGCTGTATTTTTTAATGACAAGGTTCAGGGCATTAAAAAAGCCATCGACTCCACAACACATATAACTATCGAACGGCCACCTACTCACTCTAAGCTGACTCACTTTATACCTGTCACTGACCAAACTGTCCAAGAGATCATCACCCGTCTGAGCTCGTCTACATGCTGCCTTGATGTGTTACCCACTAGATTTCTAAAGTCTGTCCTGAACAGTGTGTTGCCATCAATTACTCAAATAGTTAACATGTCTTTTCAATCTGGAATATTTCCAGAGGCCTTAAAAACTGCAGTCATTAAACCTCTCTTGAAGAAGAGCGGTCTTGATCCCACTGTACTGAATAATTACAGACCTATCTCTAATCTGCCATTTTTAGGAAAAGTCCTTGAAAAAGTTGTCTACCAACAGCTCACTGATTTTCTCTTATTAAACAATTCATTTGATGTTTTCCAGTCAGGTTTTAGACCCCATCATAGCACAGAAACTGCTCTTATCAAGGTAACCAACGACATCTGCCTGAACACTGATGATGGCAAAGTCTCTGTCTTAATCCTGCTAGACCTGAGTGCTGCCTTTGATACTGTTGATCATGGGATCCTTTTGCACAGACTCCAAGACTGGGTTGGCATCTCTGGATCTGCCCTAAGTTGGCTCAAGTCTTATCTAAAAGACAGGAAATATTTTGTTGAAATTGGGAGTTGTGTCTCAGACTACATGGCCTTGACTTGTGGTGTGCCCCAGGGATCGATCCTGGGACCCCTTCTGTTCAACCTCTACATGCTGCCACTAGGGCAGTTAATACGCAGTAATAACATATCTTATCACAACTATGCAGATGATACTCAGATCTATGTGTCACTGACAACAGGTGAATATGGGCCGGTGGATTCACTCAGCCACTGCCTCCAACAGATCAGTGCGTGGATGCAGAACAACTTTCTCCAGCTAAACTCAAACAAGACCGAAGTTATTATTTTTGGCCCACAGAAACAAAGAGAAAGAGTCAGTAGCTACCTTCATTCTCTGTCTCTTAAACCTTCAAATCAAGTCAGAAATCTAGGGGTAATCATGGACTCTGACCTGAACTTTAACAGCCATATCAAGTCAGTAACATCAGCGGCATTTTACCATCTAAAAAACATTGCCAAAATCAAAAACATAGTGTCAAAACCAGACCTGGAGATACTTATTCATGCATTTGTCTCCAGTAGGTTAGACTACTGTAACGGCCTGCTCACCGGCCTCTCCAAACGAGCTGTAAAACAGCTTCAGTACATCCAGAATGCTGCTGCTCGAGTCCTGACCAGAACCAGGAAGTATGATCACATTAGTCCTGTGCTCAGGTCTCTGCACTGGCTCCCTGTACCTCAAAGAATAGACTTCAAAGCAGCTCTGCTTGTGTACAAGTCTCTCCATGGCCGAGCACCAAAGTACATCTCTGACATGTTAGTGCCATATGAACCATCTCGTACTCTGAGGACCTCAGGGACCGGCCTCCTGTTGATTCCCAGAGTCAGAACTAAACAAGGGGAATCAGCGTTTCAATATTCTGCAGCTAAAATCTGGAACAGCCTCCCTGAAGTCGTAAGACAGGCCTCTTCTGTGTTCATGTTCAAATCTAGACTTAAAACATTTCTGTTTAGCCGTGTATATGACTGAAAGGTCCTATCTGCACTTTTCTTTCCTTTCCTTCCTTTATTTTTAAACATTTTTCAAATTTTTTCTTTTCTTTTAAAGTAAATTTTACGTTGATTATTTCAATGATGTATTGTGATTTTAATGCATTTTTCTGTTTTGTGAAGCACCTTGAATTACTTTGTGTACGAATTGTGCTATACAAATAAACTTGCCTTGCCTTGCCTTGCCTTGCCTTGCCTGGAGCGCAGGGTGGGTCTCCCTAGGGGGGTCCTGGCTCGAACCTGGGGTTGGGGCGGGGGGATGCCTAGAACTCCTGGGTGGTGGTCGGGTGCTTGTCTGGGGCTGTGGGCACTCTTCTGGGGCAGGGCCCTGCTTTGGGCCTTCCCAGTGCAGCGGGGGCTGCTCTCCTGGTTGGACTGGAGCTTGCACTGTCTTTCCCCCCATGACTCCCTGCTCTCCAGCTCTGGGGGCCCTGTCGCGGTCCTGCTGATCCTGGCCTGGGTGGCGGATGGGATCACCGGGGGGGGGCGGTTTTTCTCTATCTGCTACCGTGCGGGTGTTGGGGGGTTCTAGCTGCTCCTGCTGTGGGGGTCTTGGTGTGGGGATGGCTGGGCACTCTCCCTACGTCTTTTTGCATTACATCATCTATTTTAGAAGAACATAAACACTCACTTGAGCACAGGTGTTGGTTCACCTTTGCGTGATTGAATGATATATTTGACACTAGTTGGTTAGAATTCACAAGTATGCGTGTGTGAACATTATCTGTATTGTGTACATGTTAACATGTGAACATTTTAGGAGCCAACAGGTGTGTTTATAACATTTGAGTGTGTGTGTGGACAGGCACAGCCCTTATTGACGTGTATTACATCTGAACCTCACCGTAATGAGTATAACCAGCCAGAAACTTGTTTGCTTTATGCTTCTTCATGGTTTTACCCCCCACCCCCCTTCCTATAATTCTTCCCTCCTTTCCTTTTCCGTCCGGTTTAACACAAAAAGATTTTCAAATATGATTACCACCAAGATTTTACTAATGAAAATGTCTTGTACTGCTACACCTCCACCACACTGCTGGATATTTGGCAATGGCAATGGCAATGGGCACCTGAAGATCTAAGCTAAACCAAACTCAGTATAGCAAGATGTGATTACAGTGGTTCTCCCATTTTCATTTGTAAAGCCCTAATTAACAAATCTGACAGTGGAAATATGGTTGTATTGTTCCACCCCATTACAGCCCAAGATGTGTTGTGACAGTTGATGGCATCTCTAAGGTCTTCACAAGGTGACCTCTTTGGGTTTAATGTTCTTATGCAAACATGCTCATACACTACAAAGCACTGGTCCCAGTGAGCATGCTTTGACTGGATGTGCAGTGGCACGGATTAAAAGCAGCGCTTCAACTATAAAAGGTTGTAATCAGTGAAAGCAGTGGTCTGAAGGTCTGGTGTGCACCGTCAGATATGCAGTTAGGTTCGGTTTTCCCAGCATGCTACACAGGCATGCACATACGAAGAAAGGAGATGCTGTTTTCTCCTTTATATTAGAACTGTCAAACTGATCACATTTTTCAAAGATGACCTCAAATTGTCTGTAATGTTTTATATTTATGTACATTCATCATTTAAAAAAACAGAGGAACAAAGGAGAGCTTTTCATGAAAAAAAAGTTAATATTCCAATCCTAAACAAAGTCTATTTACCTTTCTTTTTTAAAGTTAAGGGTATCTAACACTTTCTTTCTTCTATCACTATTTAAAACAATGACATGCAATTCCATCCATGCATCCACATACAAGTCTGTAAAATAAAAATATAAAAACAAACGTTTCTTGTTGGTACAAGGCAAATATATGAAGTTTGTTTAATCAAATTTCAGAATTTGCCTCCAGCTCTTTCTTCGAAACCATCTTAAATTCACGTCTCAGGTCTGCTCACCTCATCTTCTTGGAATAATCCAGACTCATGGCGAGTATTCAAAATGCTTAAAAACCACAGACCGGATGAACAACTGTGGGTTCATGGTACTGAGCTATTAATATACATCCAACCAAGTTATTTTTGTTATTTCGTTATTTTTATCTCTTCTTTGTTCAACAGCTGTGTAGCCATTATAAATGGGCACAAATGGAGAGGAGTATTTAAACACAGGGGGTTCACATGAACTTTTCAAAACATAATTGAGCCTTTTGCCCATGACAGCAATATTAGAGACAAAAAGACAAGCAACACTTGTCTTTTAGTCTGTGTAGTAACACAAACTTTCTATTCAAATCAGTTTTTAAAATAAAATTGAATTTTCTTTCATGTTTAAAATTTAAATTTAGTACAATTTTGATTTCTCCTGTGAGTCTAAAATATGATCATTTTGTTTTCATTTATGTAGTACTAAATATGGAAACTACGGTTGCCAAGTTTCTTTTGCCAAAAATATCAGATTATCACTGCAACATGATCATGTTTGCAAAAACAAAAACAAACAGAAAAACTCTTTGCCAACAGAGAAATTAATAATGCATGTAGTGGATTATGGCCATTAGCATTTACGCTTCCATTTATTTGTTTATTTTAATTCATGATGCTAAACCCAGTAGAAAAAAAAGTAAATTTAAGCTTGATGTGGCCTTATGTCTGCATTTCTCATGCAATTCAAAATAGTCGATGATGAAGCGAAAGGGTTTCCTTCCTACATGTCGCACAGGCCCTTCACTTTGTGAGTGTTTGGTGTTGTTTTAGGATGCAGATTGTCCCATGACATTAATGCTTATTTTGAGATTTCAAAGTAGGTCAAGCACCACTGAACACCTCAGGCTGCAGTAAAACGGCGTCACTGCATGTGCATTTGATCTATTGTTAGTCCTTAGGCTTTAGGCTCTGATGCCAACCAGCCAAGATCTCTCTGGAACAAATGAGAAAAAGGGCAATTTAGGGAAAAACAAAAGGATGCTGTAGCCACAACGCTCCATGTTGCACTTTCCCTCCTGGGGAAGCAGAGGAGCTACACCCAGATTTGTGGATTATAGCTCACCATTTAATGCCATTCTTCCCACCAGACTGATGGATAAACACTGAGAGCTTGGATACACCACCTGCATGTAAATTCATAGCTTTCTGTCTAATCGTACTCAAAGGGTTAGTCAGCCGACACACCTCATATCTGTCTCATCACTGACTACCCAAACTGTGCCACCTGCTGTACCTTCTTTGCTCCCACACACCATACCAACACCATAAAGAACAACTTGGACATGATACTCCAGTGGATACATTTTAAGGATTGGGTGAGTCAGTTTTCAGGGATGAGGTGGAGCAGCCCTCAAGGTGGTGTAAGTCACATAACATCCTCCTCAACACCACAAAGAGCAAAAAAAAAATGGTTACTTATGGCAGGGGAAATAAAGCAGACATTATTCTACTGCCCATCATCCATGTAGAGAGAAAACGTTACTTTGGCTTTCCTGGAGTCCAGATAGAGAAGGACGTGACATGGGGCACAAACATGTCTGAGCTTCATGAAAAGGCTCCGAGATGCGATCTCCTTAGAACTTTGAAGATCAATGTCGCTCAGAAACCATCCATCCAACAATCGATTTTCATTTATTTTGTTTTTTTCTTCTTCTATTGACTAAGTGCATGCATATTAATACATTTATGTATGATTGCCTTTCCATGACTAGTTGGCACTCTTTTTGATTATACTGTATTATGGTACAATGACAAATTCTAGTCTATTAAAATTTCTTTTAGATTATACTGTCAACAAAAAACTACTTTGTAAAGTTTTTCTTCCTTTAGTACAGTTTCACACCTAGTTTTGTTTGTCAACTTTTTCCATCATCTTAAAATGACTCACAGATTTCATAATACATCAGAAAGTTCTCTACATCAAGTCACCCAGCTAACTTCAAAACAGAGTTTTAGCATTGATTGAACTATATCCTTTTCATCCTCCGAGGTCACTGGAGCAGTCAAAACCATTTAACTCCCCAGCGTACAATTCCAGCCCCAGGCCGAGCAAGGAAATCAAGGCTCACAGGGTGAACCAAGTCGAGAGGATGAAGTTCACGAAAGAATAAAAAAATGGTGCTTACGAAAACACAAAAGGCAGAGGAGGCAAAAAAAAAACAGCTAATGGAAAACTGAAGGATATGTGATATATTTATTTTAGTGTGGTGTTGCTTTTGGGAAGGACTGTCAACAGTCAGTTTTTCAGTATTCGACAAGCTCCAGGCTCCTCAGGGGCCTGTGTCACCAACCCCAAACCCCTCGGAGGAATACTGCAGGACAGAAAGAAGGAATGGGAGTGAGACAGAAATGGAGGAAGAAAGAGAAAGGGCTTTGCTTGCATCCTGTCATTGATTGTAATCAGCCTCTAGTATATGTGTGTGTGTGCATGTGTGTGAGCATGACAGCAGATGTGAAAGTGCCTTGGCTTGCGTTGGGCGAAACTGTCACTAACCCAAAGTGCTAAGGGCTCTTGTCTGTGGAAGCTGTCAAAGACGCTGGTGTCTGTGTGTGTCCTTGTACATTTACCCTTGTGATAGCTTTACCACATCAAATATACAGTACAGGCTCTTTTTCGAGACTCCTCATTCACTCCCTCTCATAACTTCTGCATAAACAGACGGCCTTGACTGATCAATAAACCAGCACCATCTCAATCCTGACAAGCTGGATTTACATGGAAGAATGTTCTGTTCAGACAAGTTTCTCTTTCTGCAAAGATGATCACTTTGCAGTAGAAAATGCAACATTTTTGGCAATTTTAATTTGGCGGCCATAGTTTTAATTTTAGGTCCTCTACAAAGAATTTCTCATGATCTGCTGACATTGTGATCCACTATATCAAATGGTGGGAAAACACAACTTGGATTCTTCTTTCTCTTTCGGCTTTTTCCCATTAGGGGTCGCCACAGCGAACAAGTCGCATGGTAAACTTGGCAATGTTTTTACGCCGGATGCCCTTCCTGACGCAACCTTCTCAAAGCAACCAGGCTGGCAGAGAAGTAGAGAAGGGAACAGGGAGCAGCCCGGATTCGAAACCCAGGTTTCACGGACGGAAGGCGGAAAACACAACTTGGATTAAAACCCGGTATTAAGATGAAAATGTGCACACTTTGGAACACCCCTTTGTACTGTAAGATAAAGAAAGCATTTTGCTTTTACACTTTAGAGTTTTGCATGGACAAACTCCTGCATACATTATTGCTGAGCTTTTAACCCCTTAGTCTTCAGCCTAGTCCCTGGGATCTTTAAACCAAAAACTTTTACAGACCTGCAAATCTTTTGAACAGTCACCCTATGTCATGACAACAGATTAATTCCATTGAGTGTTTTAAAAGTCAGGTAAAGAAGTTTTTATTCAGAGGATCTTTCAGTTGATCAAATTTTCTCTGTTTTACATTGCTTATAGTGTCTTTTACCCTGTTTAGTCTGTGATGCATCTATGATGAATGGTTGGAATTTTACAAGTTTTTACTATTGTGAATCACTTTGTGATTTTTATCTGAGAAAATAGCTACAGAAATAAACTCTTACTTATATTAAAATGCACAGAACGGTGTGTTTAGGGGTGATCATTTTCAACATATTCACACAGTATACATGTGTGACGATGTGATAGGGTGACTTTCTTGAGAAGGCCAGTTGGCGTAGTGATGCACTTATGACTCATTTGCAGAGAACCTGGTGTGTTCAACGTCTTAGATGCCAGGACAAATCTCACCGTGTTTTCCCTGAACCCACATGGAATGTGTGACGAGCTAGACTTTGATGTGTTTCAGAGATGTGCATTTAATAAATGCAGCAGAGTGGAAATTACACACGCAGGGGACAACAGATGTGCTGTGTAACCCAAAAATAATGATTGGAAGTTGTCTCTGCAGTAGTGTTGGGTGTTTTGTGCCTTATTTTTGTGAAGCAGAAAGTACATGAAGTGAGTTGTGGTTACACTGTCTAATTCCCTGAAGGGGTACAAAAAAAACCTTAAGTTTCTAAATATTTAATTCATTTCTATTCTCAATGTTGATCAGTGAGATTATTGAAAGTTTTCAGTGGCTATAGGAGGCAAAAAAGAAAAATAATTAATATATTACTGCTTAAAAAGGCAGCAACTAAAAGAAAAACAAGCAGAGCACATTCACTGCCTGAAGAATTTTGTTAAAATCAATCATTAAGTTTAGAGTTTAGAGTCTAGTTTAGAATCTCCATTGGCAAATAACTAAACACTAACATTATTTACTATAGTTAGAGTGTTTTTCCACTAATCCTCATCAGTGTTGTACCTGAAAGCAAGACTAGTCCCATGATAGTGTTTGGTTCCTTTACCCCTTTTTTTGCCATCTGGACTGCTTTTCATGAATAGTTATATTAAATAAGGCTAAAAAAAAACATATGTTGGTATTTTAACATGATCTAATCTTTTAACCCTCCTGTTATGGTGCGGGTCAAATTGACCCATTTTAAAATTGGAACATTTAGGAAAAATAGTTAAACACATTTTTTTCAGTATGAAACTTCCTCTGCTTGCCTTTATTAGTGTAATCAGCATATAATATGAAAATGGTTCATCTCACATGTTTGCAACCACCCCCTGCATGTTTATGTCTCTTACTGCCTGGTTCAATTTCACACAGCAGTCAAACTAGAGGTACAAGGGTGTCAGAAATATTGGAGTATTTCTTTCTTTGCAGCTATGAGACATATTTCACCCCAATCACACACATTTCTGGTTCACAATGTATGTATGTAAGACAAAATTTCAATTTTATGTCTCAATGTTATGTAAAACTATTGTATTTTATATGGTAGCCTTTCAAAGTAATAAAGTAGTGAAACGTGGAAAAAAAATTGAAAATGAATATTTTTTTTGAAAAACGAGTGAATTATCGAATAATTGAACCATTAACTGTTAGAAGTAAGGAACACCATTGCAGTAAATATTGATAAACATGTATTGGGTCAAATTGACCCAGGGACACCATTTCTGTTCTTCACAAATAAATAAATATTAACATTCTTTTTTATAATGCTCAACTCTACAATTAAAGTTGAATGTAATACACAACATGTAGGAAAACAAATCAGTTCAACCATAAAATTCATGACGGTATGTTTTGATCCAGTTCAGACCCAACCATTCAAAAAAAAACAAAAAACGTCACATTGTCCGAACTGTATGTAACTGTAACTGTAACTGTAACTGTGAGTGATCAACAGATCACAAGTGTTAACCCCATATTGAGCTACCAAAGTGTGACAGTAGAGAGGAAAAGTTTCTAAATGGAAGAAACTTCCGGAAAAAACAAACTCAATGGGACAACTATCTGCCGTGGTGCAGCGGTAGGGCGGTCGACCCATGATCGTAAGATTGCAGGTTCGATTCCCGCCTTGCACAGTCGAAGTGTCCTTGGGCAAGCGGAGCGGCGTTGTGTTTGGCAGTGGAGCAGCCACCAGTGTGTGAATGTGTGTGTGACTAGGTGAATGGGTCTGTGACTGTGAAGCGCTTTGTCCTTGTAGGAAGAAAGGCGCTATATAAGTATATGCCATTTACCATTATACAAAAAGACAAACAACAAAATCTGGAACATCTGGTTTATTGGAAAAAAAACAATTTTAGCATGACCTGGCAAAATAAAAATAAAAAAGACTCACAAAAGAAAAAAACAGGAGCAAATATAAGAAAAACAAAACAAACAAAATTAATAAAGGCATCAGATCAAGCACTATGACTCAATCACCCCTGCTGTCTGCTTTTTCAATCAACTGTGTGGCTGGAGCAATTGTGTCTTCCTTCTTTTCATTATTATGATTAACAAACAGTGTAACTGTCGCTCAAACATCTTTTTGCAATCAGACAAAGTGTGGAAAAGAGCCACAAACTGATTGTAAACACCCAAACCATGGAGGAGATGGAGTCCAAATGATTAAAGACACGTTCACAGTGGAAACTGCCAGAAAAGTGTGGAACAATGTGATCCAGACTCACGTCGTATTTGCCCTTCATGCAAGGCTGCTTGCAGCTCCATACTGTTGTGTCACAGCTGCAAATGCAAAAGGAGAGAGCAGGGGGTAACAGCTGTGTGCAATGCATGAAAGACATGATGCATGAAAAAAAAGGAAAAAATTTGAACTTCATGCAATGAGCTTTGTAATTGTCTGATGTATGTAGATCCAGCCCTAACAAGTGACTGGAAAACATCACAGTACTGAGAACACCTCAGATGACAACACAGTCAAATACATGTTATATCAATGCCCGTCCACTGCACTGTATTAAAATTCTTCTTCTTCAAAAATAAAGTAAAATACCTCAAAAATGCTTCACAAGTACCCAAAGGGAAAATCACATTTTTCTATCTTTAGAAAGATAACAAGGTTACAAATTTTCCCCAAATACCAAGGTTGTACAAAAGGTTCAGCTGATGGAGCATTAGATTGTTAATGGGGTTAAGCAAAGAGATTATCAGATTCTAACCCATCTAGTTATTCAAAGTAACATAATTAGACAACACAATTATATGAAAAAACACACTTTTTTTGTTCTGAAAATGGGTGCAGCAAAGTACAACGTGTTTCCAGTTATCAGATAAAAATTGACTTCAAAAAAGTTTTCTCACAAGCATGGCTTCTGTTGGCTGCTGTTTTGTGGAGCACATGCTGATATGTGTCTTGAGTGTAATGAGCTTGTGAAATCTTACTCAGTCTGCTGACCTCCGAGCGATACCGCTATTGATGACAAGAGAGCGTATCTGTCACAAAGAGGGAAAGATGAAAAGATGATAGCTCAGTTAGAGCTGGCAGCTGCAGGGGGGAAACAATCAATGGGGAAAGAAAAAAAAGACTGTTTGGATGGTCTGTTGTAAAATGGCGAGAAAGGTGAGGAGGAGATTGTGGTTCATCAATATTCATTTCAGAACAGTGACAGATTTGGTTTAGAGAAAAAAAAAGGGTTTCAGAATGCTGTTTCCGCCAAATTATGTTTTATTTCATACAGTTTTTTTTAGAATGGTTTATAGCAACTCAGTGCTTTAGTGTTAGGAATTTGTACATAACGCTTACTTTTATCTACATCACTTTTGTATCCAACACTTAATTTGAAACATTGAATTTGTGGCGCTGGCTTTTTTTATTGTCCAAACAATAAAACAGATCTACACCCAATGACATCCGCACAAAAAGTAAGCATAAAAAAAGTTACAAAAAAACAATTTAGCCTTAACATAGAACATGACGGATTCATACAGAAAAGTCATAATTAACTCAACTGCATGAAAGCAGGGACTTAATTGTATACCCAACATGTCCTCTGTGTTCAGCCTCAGGAAACTGTACACAGCAAGTGATAGTGTGTTGTTCTTGTTTTTTTTTTGTTGACTTGTCAGTACATAGCAGTCACTGCTGTGCTCCAAGCCCTGTGTTTGTTTTCTGATGGGGATAAGAGCCGCATATGTAGTGCTGTGGAGAAGGTAGCCTTTTATAATCAAGCTGACACCATGACGCTTGTGTTGCTGCTCCTTCGCCACAAGATGCAAGTTTCACTCCCAGCGGCTTCACTGCACATGGGCTCCCTGATTAGGAAAAACCATTTTCTCTTTGCCACACACACATAATTTCAGACTTTGCTCGTTACATATTTCATGGGATATTCTCTTCATGTCATGGGTTTCACCAACAGCATTTGACCTGTAAACCTATTAATGACTAATAATCTTCAGAAATTGTTGAGTATTAAACCATTTCATTTGCTTGAATAACCTGCTTAATGTCCCCTAAGAAGATGTCATCATGTGACTTTGTAGAGCAGATCTGCTTGATAACATTTTCAGAATCATTACATTAGGAAAACTGTGTGTCAAATTATGCGTTGAACTGCAATTACTTTAAATGGCCTCACAGTCATTCAGCGAGCACACAGTCTCTGGAAAGTCTTGACACATTTGCCATGGTTCTCAATTTCCGTAGGTCAGATGAAGAGCCCCACGCATATGTAGTATGTGTTAGAACTGAACTCTGAAGCAAAATCAGACAGGGGGATGACTGTTGTGACACATGACGCATTGTAACAATGACACGTGTGAGTGTTGCACGAATGTTGATATGTAGCTGTGATTTCACAACATTGTGCATTCTCTTGATGGGGCATGTCCTGCTAATACAGAATGTACATGAGTTTAGTGCAAATCGCTAATTACTGGCGCCATAAAAACTGCAGTACAGATTTCAGGTAAGTAGAAATAATTTGAAGATCACTGTGATTTCTTTGATACCATATGATTGTAGATGTATGCAACTGTTTGGGTTTTCCATGATTACACATTCCATTCATGCAAGTCCTAAGTTTGTCTCCCTATAACGTACATTGTCACATATTTCTGTCAAGGCTCGTTAAAAGTGCAATCAAGTCCAGCACTAGCTAGGCAGCGTAAAAAACAGAGAGCTCTCAGCCATGGGGAAGGTAAGTGGGGTGAGGTTGTTCCATGCCAAAAAACAAAACAAAACAGTAGTGGTCAAGAGTTTGATCATGTTTTGAAATAAAGAGAAATAATCTGACACAGGCAGCATCCACGATTTACGATGTACTGTTCTAAACTCTGGTACTTGAATCGAAGTGTTTCCACTTTATCTGGGATCCATAAGTAAGTAATAAAACATAACTGTTGATTCTTGTCAATGATTTTGCCAAAGCTTCACCTAGTTTGAACCTGGAGGTCATCGAAGCAAAACAACAGCAGTGAAGTTTGTCATCTTTATTTGCACAAAGGAGTGGAATTGCACACTAGGCATGTGTGACTGTGCGCACATGTCTGCTGCTATCTCAGTCAAACAGAGGGATGGGGCTGCACTGTCACACATAAATTAGGTTTGTTATCCTGCATTGGTATGTTCAATGCTTTTAATAGGTATGAGATCACACGGCTGGTATTGTTGGTGATTTCGACAAAGTGGTGCAATGCCATA
>CM074500.1:15254664-15383028 GCA_037389245.1 Oryzias sinensis
TATATATATATATATATATATATATGTGCCATCTCAAGGGGCTGATCCTCCAATTGTTTAGTAAATGTTTGAATATATTTGTAACTAAAGTATATTTGTTGAGATACAAACAGAATGAATATTGCCCTCTGCAAAAATGAGAAAAAACTGAATTGACAAAATTGGAGGTTAGGTTAATGTTTATAATAATTATAAGAAAGGACCTCTTTGATTGTCTATATGACACACTGAAAAAGAAACAGTCACTGAAAGAGGAAAACTGATGGAATTCAGTTGTAGTATCAATAAAAAAATGAATTGATTACATTTTTTGTTTAAACAATGAGCATTAAATACACTTAACTTTCTGTTTTTGTTGACCAATTTGGTTAAAAAGAAGAAAGATATATTCTTGTTGTTTTAGTGATTATTTTTGAGGACCAAAAGCA
This sequence comes from Oryzias sinensis, assembly GCA_037389245.1. Lineage (NCBI taxonomy): Eukaryota > Metazoa > Chordata > Actinopteri > Beloniformes > Adrianichthyidae > Oryzias > Oryzias sinensis. The sequence goes on from CM074500.1 coordinate 15,255,093, forward strand.
GATGACCTAGGTGCTTTACTCTAGAATTTAATTTGACTGAAAAGGAAAAGTCACTCACACAGAAGACAGATTCTTCAAAGGATGTCAGCAAGAAAACCTCAGTGACTTGTCTGTGCCCTTACACCCACAAGGGTTAGTGTAACACAGAATTATCACAGATGAGGAAGGAGAACAATCATGCACACACAATGCATTACGAAAGACAGGAATGGCTAAGAGTGCTTCCTTCTTATTACTCTCAATGGCATAGCAGACTGCTGAGCTTCTAATAAAATTGTAATAATTTATGCAGACATTTGTTTAAAGTTACATTTTTTTTAAAGTTTGAAGTTATTTAACTCAGATTCAGAATTTTGCTGTAATCCTAGAGGGAAATAAAACGTAAGCAGTTGGCTGAGTTGGTCAATATATACATTGCAGCCACTGTAAAGAGTCATTATGCTTTGTATATTAATCAACCTGGTACTGTCAGGTTGATTGCATCAGCACATATACAACTGAAGGAAATAATCTCTTGTTCTCTACTGCTTTTACATAATAATAATAATACAAACTTACTCACAGAAATTCATGTTAGGGATTTTGAGAGACATTGACACATGTTAATGGAAAAGTCAGGTAATTAATCAATTAAATGAAATATGCCAAACCCCAAACCTGAACCATAAAACAAAGCAGGGAAGAAGAAAAATCTAAAAAATATATATATGAAAAAAAAAATCACTGGAGATTTATACAATCATCTGTACATAATAGCCTTCTCTTAAACCAAGAGTGAGTGTGACGAAAAAAACCCAAAACAAACAAACCCTGAAAACCGAACATAATTTTAATTTACCAGATGAGCAAAGATATTTAACAAGAGAGTAAGAATAAGTGCTCTCATGCGTTCAGATAAAACATTTGTGCAACTCAACGGTTGTACCTTTGTTTTTAAAATTTGAGAGCATGACAATTGTTATAGATTAACGCAATAAAGAAAACAAACTAATTTGTCTGTAATCAATAAATCTCAATTAACACAATAATTTTAAATCTCTTATAATAATCTTGATAAAAATAGAGTGTATTTAGTTCTGTAACAGAATTCTCTTAAAAACAGAGTCATAAGACAAGAACAATGAGGCCCAGTAACTCATTGAAAATGCAGGCTCATTAAAACAACTTTTAACGTGATAGACATCGCTTCTGATGGTTTTTTTTGACATGTTTTTTTCTAAATGTCACAAATACTTATCAGCGTACCTGTCAGGGAACGAAGGCGTGGACACAAGATGCAGGACGACAGAAGTTTGAGAACACAAGGATTTTAATCCTGAGGAAGGCACTGAGACTCGTAAACTAGTGACAGACATAAGAGAACGATCCAGTGATCAGTGAGGAGGAACACAAGGTATATATACACACACAGTGATTGACAACAGGTGAGTAAACAGGTGCTGGCGATGAAGACGTCAAGTCCACAGAAACACAACAGAACACCGAACCGGAACCTAACAAAATAAAAGCCTCAACCCGGAAGTGAAGGTGAACCTAACCGCCCTGGCCCCCGGTACCCGACAGTACCTTTATACCCAACGTCTCCTCAGCGCTGCAGTTGTTAGCATCCTTTGATATAAAGCACACACGGAATGTCTTCTTACCAGTAACCACCTTGCACTGTCTCCGCTGTACCAAAGTAAAAAGTGTTGTTCCTGACGTTCAAAACTGGTAATCGAAATAAAGCGTTTCAATAAGTTAACTGTCCCAATAAGAACTAGGAAGCGCAGCACATCAGTTTTTCTATTCTCTTGTTGTTTTGGCCCATCCTTGTAGTTCTTGGCCAATGACTGACATGATCTTTAGTCACATGGTTTTGTTTACAAGCTTTGGTCTGGAACAGAATGGGCCGCTTGATGCCAGTCTGAATAGAGACCAAACGCAAGGTTTGGGACTAAATCTAAACCAAATTAAGAGGACGCGATCCAGAGCAAATGATTTTTTCAGTCTAAATCCACCTTTAAAGACTATTTGTGGATCACATTGTTTAAAACCTTGCTTAAATAATCAGTTACTTTATTTGGCTTACTTAATTTGTATTTGGCATCATTTCTTTTTAAGTCATTTTGAACATCAAGGTGAAAACTAGAGCACAACTTTCTAGCTAGTTCTAGCAAGGTACACTGATCAGTCTGTACAGTAAATCATGAATTTCCCTGGCAACTAACTTTGAAAAGAATACATTTCAAAACAATATAACAGTTATAAAATCCCAGCAAATCTACCTATGCCTAATTTTTTTTACTTCTGGCTGTTCTTTATTTATTTTACTCTTCGTTTGGCTTCAGAGAAAAACCTCATTGTCTTCTACTCCTGTTTCAGCTGTCTTCCTTTTATGATTCTTGTTTTTACGTTTTGTGGCTACTTCTGTTACAGTACGAGGTGGAATTGATGAAGCATTGGTTGCTTTCTGGCTCCTCAGCAACAGCAAACAAGCTGCAGACAGAGAAAGAGCAAAGAGCAGTAAAGAGCCTGAATACACAGCAGACGAAAAATGAAAGGCATAAAAACACTCATTCAGTTATTACCTTGGTGGAAAACTTGTTGAGATTTTAAAAAAAGAATTTAGAAAAGTGTTGGGGAAATGTGTCACCAGCTGCATGGCTTTTAGATTAAATGAGTTCTGCACATTGAAGTGAGTTTACCCATCGCAACACACACTTTACTTCGTTCTTAACAAGCGCAAACTGCAAACACTACTGCCCATTCTTTATCTTGCCAGCACACCTGCAATGCCCTCATTTTAAGCAGCAAAAAGGTCTGAGTGCAGCTAAAGTTTTAACTTATTCTGCCAAAGCTAAAGATTACCAAAGTTTGATTTAAAGGACTTACTTGTGTTTTTTGGTCACTTTTTATTAATTATATATTACATGCGTTTATATTTTTCAGTAGATCAGCTGTCATTGAAAGAACCCCAGAAGGCTGTTGCTACAGAGGTCACACTGAAAACAAAGAAGGTCAGAGATACACAGGCAGTTTGACTCCATCACTAGCTCTCGCACAATAAATTGCAAATTTATTATCGCAATATCAAGTGCTGTAATATGCTCATTGCAATATTAAGCAGTGCAATATGCTTATTGCAAAAGTCAGTGAAAATTACAATATATGGTAACCTTAAATATGCTAAAACGATCTTGGCAGCTTGAAGTATTTAACGAATCAAATAAATCCCTTTATGCATTTCCCTTTTGCATTTGAAGCATTTCACAATCAGTGAGTAATTTAGTTGTTTGAACAGTAAGAAGAAATATAGACCCTCTGTCTTTAGAAAACCTATCCTGGCAGCTGAATAAAGCAGCTTATTTCCAGCTCTTTTCCTGGGCCTCATCATGCAAAGGAGCCTGGCAGGTTCAAACAACAAGAGCTGGCTCAACAGTCACAAGAGAAAATGTTTGATCATTTGTTCGCTACTGATATCTGCTAAGCTCGCTGATCTTATTCTGCGTTTGTTTCTACTTAAAGCTTATATTTAAGTATAACCTTCTGAATTGTGTTTACGTACAGTATTTTCAAGTGCCCTGAAGGACAGTTTCCCAAGCAAAACTAATCTTTATTAGTTTTTTTTTTTACTCCAAGACTTAAAATTCCCAATCGGATTCAAATTCCTGTCTATATTAATACATTCTATTGAATTACTTTTAATGTGACCAGTAATGCAGTTAAGAAGTAGAGAAGCCCTGTGAGCTACCAGTAAAGAATTTCATCAGATGTGTATGCAGACATGTGAAGAGGGGAGAAAAAGGAATTATGAAAGATGTATCTTTAATGTTCCAGCTGCAACAAAGTTTGCAAAGTGCAATCAATAGATTTGCAAAACATTTTATGCCATGTTTCAGCTGTTAATTTTTTCAGAAGTTGCTTTTGGGAAATGCTAATGTTAAACACCAAGTGATAACATGATCAGATATAGTTGAAAACTTTGCTTCTCATGAATCAGAACCTTGAAGGACCCACAATAGTTTACAAAGTCCTAATGTGTGCATCACTTTCTATGAACCCTTTTGCTTTAATTATTATTTTCAACCAAGTAGGAAAATTGTGGCTTGAATAAAGGATAAATCAAGAACACATATTTCTGATAAGGGTTGACTTAAGTTGATGATGATTGTATCACAACTACTGCCTTAGCTGTCCATGTTCCCATTGTATGTTGTTGTTGTTTTTATTACAACGTCTCAGATATGTTCAGGCCAGGATAATTATTACTTTTTTTCATATATTTTATAGTTAATTTTCAGGTTTCCTGCTGTCTTCTAATTGTTAAATTTTTGGTATGCATTGACTTGTGGTGCATTCACACTATCAGGTTGGTTCACACTCAGGGTTTGTTTACTTGGATTGGTTCGCTTCAATAAGTTGTCAGGGTTGACTTGTTTATCATGTCTTCAACCTGCATAGTAACCAAAGGAGATTCTATATGACCTGATCAAGGACCATCCTCCATAAAGAATGCTGTGTCTGGGCCAGAGATGTTAATTTAAAGGAGAAGGTACTAAAGTCTTGATTTAATGTCTCCCGCCAGCTTTTTTGCATATGAATATCGCGGACTTTTGTAACACTACCCACTTTCTGATCAGTAAATTTTTCAGAGACTGTGAGCTTGTACTCTTCATCTAAAACCAGTTGTGTTTGCTAAGAGACCTGGTTTATTTCAGATTTGTCAATGCACCAAAGGAAAGGGGAGAGTAAGCTTTTTTTAAGCACACTGATGGAAAAGAAGAAAACCCAGAAGAGATCCGCCGGTCAACTTGAGAACAGGGTCTTCAGCTTACTTGTAAATGAATTGAAGTGTTTGACTTTAATGTGAATATATGTCAGAGAATAATAGCGAACCAAGGGGAGTAAATTACACCATGAAACTGTGTGAAGTGAGAACTTAAATAATAACATTTTAAAATGTGTGCAAGTATCATGAGAAATTATTATGTTGCACAAACTGTAGAGCTAGTTGGACAAGCTGCAATTTTTTCTTAATATTTTTCCGGTCAATTCTCAACTGAGTTCGAACTGAATGATTTTTTTAGATGGTCTGGTCCATTTCAGTCTTTGGTTTAATCCAGACAAATTGAAGATGTGAAATATCTCGCATTCTCTGCCCATGTGAACCTAGTCCACTGAACTAACCTGGAGTGAAAGCAACATTAAGTTCACAGCAGGGCAGCTGTGTCCTCTCGTTTATTTCAAGTGCTGTAACAGGGCAAAGCTGTTATATTTGTTAGAAAAGAAAATCATTCATACAGACGCATTTGAATGCAAATCCCATTTTTACTTTTGAGAAGATATTCCTTACATCTTTTTTATTTTATTTTATTTTATTTTACAAAATCCTTGTGATGTTAATAATTTCTATATCGATTTACATACAAAAAGAAAAAGCTGCATGAGAATTAAACTCCCATAATCCTTTATCAAAACTCTTGTGAACTTGTAGTTTTAAAGAGGGTGTCAAGTGTTTCTAATGGAAATCTGTGGATTTATGAAACAAATTAATAGAAATATTTTTTTAAAATAGATGAATTTAGGTTGGAGATAAACAAAGCAGCACCAGCCTACTTTTTGATAAATATATTTAAGAGAAAGGCTTAAAATGGATTGTATCTTGTAACACATTGAAATGTTCTCACAAACATGGCACATGTGCACGAGCAGGTGTTGTGGACTGCCTGGAAAATTTTTCCAGAGACACGCCCAGTATGATTAGCACTTGTTTAAATGTCAACCTTGTTTGTAAAAAGGGTAATGAACAAAGCTGTGAGCAGATTTAGGAGAGGGAAGAAAGGGAAAATAAAAAGAGAGGCGCCAGATAAAGGGGAAATGAAAAATAACATGGTACACAGGAGAATATTAAAGATTGGAGAGTTGAGAAGAGATTAGATTGTAAGAGTGCAAGATGGTGTCAGGAGGAAGCAGGAGGGCTACAAAACAGACAAGAAGATAGAAGATGGCTTGGAAATGAAGAGGAGAAAAGTGATAAAGTGTGACATAAAAGTGAAAGGGGTTGAAGAAAACAAAATAGTTACACAGAGGGAAAGTAAACATCTGATGCTGTAGGTGGAAAACACGATTGTTGAAAATATGAATAAAATGGCTCCAGGCTTAAAATAACGCTTTTTTATCCCAAACAGTCATAAATTGTGTAAGTTGCTTTCAGCCTTCCTCTTTATGCAGCTTTCAGCAGTTGCCTGACATTCTTCTTCTTCCTCCCAGAAGTTTCTTCCTCAGAGAACTGGCTCTTTCTTCCTTCTTGCTCTCCTCCTGTTCGGGTGACAGTAAAGATGCCAGTGAGTCGTGCCAGCTCAGGCATGTTTCCTCTCACCGCCCTGAGCCAGCTCTTCTTAATTGGCCACACTGCACCTGCCCTGCATCCTATTTTCTACCAATTCTTCTCTTTCCGTGATTCTCCTGGGTTCCTCTGACAGCCGGGTAAAAAGGCTGCTATTGCTTTTCTGTGTTATTCTGTTCATTTTAAATGAATACGGTATTTATTTTAGATCACGCAGCTTATGGCCTAATACAAATCATATTAAAAAGAACAAAAAAAGTGAGACCATCCAATAATCACAGTTTGGGGAAAACTTCCTTTTTTCACTGTGCCAATCAGGCAGGAGCAATAATGCAATATTAAAAGCTATTATGTTTTATGCTGCACAGATTGCACCATGTTGTCTTTGCTTTATTAAAGACTAAGAAAAAACTAAGAAAACATCCAGCTTCTCAAACATCTTGAGTTTTCTTTGTGGAAAGATGAAAGGGTTTTTAGACCCTGCCTTAAGTTTGCCAAGGCGGACAACTGTCTTTGTTTTATGTATTCCTTTTAGTTTTTGATTTGATTGAGCATTCAAATGCTTAGTCTTTTCAATTCACACTTTTTTGGCCCAAAATTATGCTTAATGTGTTCAGAACCACTGAGGATGTGATATCATTTATTGTATGTTTGATGAAAGTTTGTTGTTGAAAATATTTTTTGTTTTAGAAACTCGTGTCATAAAATATTTTTACAGTTTATTTCTAACTTTTTTGGGGTTTAAGTTTAAATATTTCCCATCAATCCCATATAGTATGCAATTACTATAGTTTTTAGGTTGGAATACTTTCCCTTTGTGGATGTTTTTACATGTTTTCTCCTTTTCATGCCTTCATTCTTTCTTTTTTTTTGTCATAAAGAAGAGGAGAAAACAAGGACAAAGGAAAAAAAAAAGAGCCTGAGGCTGTAGTTTTCTGCACAACTTCTTCCCATCCCCAAAAATAGTTCCTTTATTTTAAGGTGTCCCCAATAAGCGTATGATGGCTGCAGGTGTGAGCCAGAGAACCGATGACGAGGATGCTCTGGGTAGCTGCAAATGTTGAGTAGACAAAGAAAAATGAATGCATTGTTTTATTACAAGAGTAACATTGTGTTTATGACTCTTTATCATAATAATAAATATAGCATAAATCTTCACTTTAACGCAGTGTTTCTCAATTATTTTTTGCAAGGCCCCCCCATAGGAAAAAGAAAATGTTTCGTGCCCCCCATAACCCCCACACACTCTTGTGACAATATAGAGGTTAGTATCTATAAAAATTGTGTAAGAAACCTAAAATTGTAACTTTTAACATTAGCAAAAGAAAAAAGCAATATAAATCCACTGTCAACTGATCTTAACTTTATTTAGGCACAGAAACCCTGTTATAGTCTAAAACCGAAAAGTAGCTTAAAGTGCCTGAAATAAAAAAAATCTGTCAGTCATTATTTAAAGTAGATACATTTTTGACCAACTGAACCATTTGATGCTGAGAAAAATAATTCAATCAATTAAATTATTAAATATAAATTGATCAGAAACATTAACACAGCAGCACCAATATATTTAACGTTTTTAGTCTGAAGAAATAGGTAAAAAACATTGTGCTGATTTTTTTCTAAATGATCCTATTGTTTATTTATGATCTCATAAAGTGCAGCTATTTTCCTGCATTACCTGCTGTCTTTATGTCAAATACTGACACCAACTAAACAACAGGTAGACAAAGAATACATTTATGGAAAATAAAGACACGTCATCAAAATGTCTACAAAAGTTCATAAAGAATGACATTATTAGCATGAGCTGAGTCATCTAAAGGCACGTGACGATCCTGGTGTTGCGCAATCTAGCACTCCGCGTGTGCTGTTCCACCTGGCAGCCTGAGCCCACTACCCCTCCCCTTTCATTCTCACACGAAGCCGCGTGTGACAGGAGACAGGAGCAGCTGCAGGGACGGCAGTTCACAGGTTTCAGGCTGTTACAAACTCTGTCATAAAACAGATGAGTAAATCAATAGTGGCGCAGATTTTTTTCCAGGCACTGAGCCGCTATCATCAACGCCCCCACGTTAAATTTGCGTCCCGGGCAATTGCCATTATTACCTGTGCTTAAAACCGCTACTACTGCGCGCTCACCCTGGCATCACATCGCCCCACTATTTGAGAAGCACTGCTTTAAAGGAATGCTGGGATGGAATTTCCTGGTGTCCGACAGTCTGGTGTTTTTTGGGTTTAGGACATATTAACACAGAAGCTCCTTCCATGCTGTTTTAAACATAGATGGCTAAGTTTCCGACCTTTCTGCCCCACTATTTAAGAGGCACTGCTCTAACGTAATAATATACTTTTTTATACCTTTTTTTTAAGCCATCATTAACACAAATATTTGAAGAAAACAGGTATTATTGAGGGGAAACGTAGCTAATTTTTTACAACCCTAATTAGGCTGAGTTTTGGTCATTGCGTCACCAAGGAAACCATTAAAGTTATAAAATACATTGGAGCCTTTGATATTCTGTTTGTTAACATAATTTTAACCCAAATCAAATGATGTCTTAACCAGGAAGCCTTGTTTGCGTTTCTGCATTAACGTGCAGCATCATAGTTCAAACCTGAGCCACAGTATACACTAACATGACCTAGATTAAAGCCTTGCCAGCCTCGAGACTCAGACTAGTGAGTCACATAGCAGATGTGCTTTTATGTCTGGCCACAAAACTATGGTTGGATGTCAGTTGAGCATTGGAATAGCTTGGCATCGCTTTAGCTAAGGAAGTAAAGATGAGCAGACATGGCATGCAGTCGTGTGTTTAGATACGTTGGTGTCTGCTTTTAAAGGTCACAGACGACTGACTGTAGGCTGATCGCTTCATATTCAGATTTTTTTTCCTCTTTTATTTGACTTCTGTCACCGTTTTTTCCTCCTGACATCTCCAACTAATCCAGCTCGGCAGGACGGTAGATCATTACTGTCCCCAGAAACCTCAGGACTCCAGAAGGAAAACCTCCAAACATTTCAACTTAAACTTCTCGTGGACTTCTTTTATTTTTACCTTGCTTTGTTTTCATCCTACACAATGCTTAAGATGTGTCAATCATGTTTAGGAAAACATTTTTTTTAGATTCATACAAAATTACTTTAATAAAGAACAGATTATAACTTACACCAATACACAAGACACAACAAGTTAAAGTATTCAGACAAAGTAGAGACGGTTTCTCACTAATTATGCTGTAATTGCTGTTCAAATGGCTATGCATACCAGCATACCAGTGTAATGTTCATTATGTTAAGTTACCTCTGTTCAGCTGTCTTGATCAAATCACTGTCCTATTTTTTTGATTTTGACATTCGTCAATATTCTACAATTTTAAAATTTGTAACCCTTTCTATTACCTTCTGTAGCATTTTTTACTATTTTGGTAAGCTTTTAGACGCAACTGTTGAAATCCAGAATTCCAAATGAGCTAAATTTTATTTTTCGTAAATGAGTTATATAGTGAATATTGAAAGCCCAAGGGCTTTAACAATTAACTTATGCTGTAGTCAGTGACTCAACACCTCCCACAGGCAGCTAAGGCAAACATAGATCACTGCATGATGACGGTCTACTGTTAACCCTTTCAATCAGCTTAACCCTTAAGCTCTGGTGTTAAGGGGTTAAAGGTGAAGTGTTATTTCCTTCTTTCCTCAGCCAAAAACATTTAAAGTAATTCAAGTGGATTCTGACGCTGAGAAAAGCAGCTTTGCGCTGATATGCAAGACTTTACAGTAGGGTAGTGCATGCACAATCCATGTAAAACAGCTGATTTCGTCACAGCGAAAGGTGAGTTTCCCGCTTATCTCTAAGTCAGAATCAGCTGATTCACGTTGATCGCATTACACTCAAAGAGTTATTATATGCCATAACTCTTTGACATCTAAATAATCTGTGTTATCCAGGTGTCAGGGACATAGTTGATGTTAAAGAATAAATTGGTTCAGTTGCCCTTATTTTACTCACAATTGATATTTGTCTTGATTTTTTAAATGTTTACTGAATATGTCAAATAAACCAATAGGCTCACTTATTTATATGGTCCAGTTGGGTAAGTGTTGTCATAATCTAACAATGGGCATCTAATAACATTTTAAGCTGAAGGGCACTTGGTGTGTTCAACTCTTAACACCCTGTGCAGCCAATCACTTTATTCAATGATGGCCTAAAAGAAGTAACATTGTTTCTAAAGTTCCAAAGTACATACTGCAACTTTGCCTCATTTGTGCACTTAATTAATGAAGATTGTATTTAAAAGCTTGAAATTGGTTCATTTAAAACCCCACTACAGTGGTGTAAGGGAGAGCACTATTAAAAAGATTGCTTTTGCCCCGTTTCTGTGTGCATGTGTATGTGGGTACCAGTGTTCTTAGCAAGATTAGGTCCTTCAATTCTATATCTGAGCCAAACCATATGTAATGGGAGAGTATGAGGCCAAATGTGATTACCCCATGCACATGTGACATCAAAAACAGCTTCTAGCTTTGCTAAAAAGACAGAAAACGTGTTATATTTCTGGCTACACCCTGGCACAATGTAAAACGGCATGGAACCAAACGTGACTTTGAATGAAAAGTAACTTATGTAAACAAAAACAACTGTCACTTTGCATAAAGTGTAATGAAACTTTCTGCTTCTGCTGTCAACAGAGTTTAAGTTTAACCGCTCTCCTAATAAACACTTTAATAGTTTGTGTCCTGTAACACAAACAAACCATTAGTGGCTTCTTACTTTGGGTATAAAGAAAAAATAAAAGCCTAAAGATATAATCTGCACTTGGAGTACAGTGTTATGCAGACAAAGTATTTTTCCCTCAGGGCTTTTTGTGCATCACTGTGCAGCTTAAGGCTGTTAACAAGTGTGTTTGAGTGTGCAGAGTGGAGTGAGTGGAAGTATTCTGGGTTCATTTTGGCCACAGTTTAAAAATCTCACTGTAACCTACTCCGACAGAACATTTGATGTGTTTATAACCAAGCTTTGGAGGACTGCTTTTCTTCTTTACTTTCCCAGGTCATAATCCTTTGTGTATATAAAACTGGTTGATGCATGAGGCATATATGTCTGTTTTTTCTTTCATTAAAATGTTTGGGTTTTTTCATAATTTGCATTCTTCATTTTACCTGAACAAAAATGCAAACCTTGCCCCTTTTTAATGGATGGGTAATCCGTGCCTATTCTAAAAAAAACTAGAGTCTAAATTTCGTGCAAAGATAAAAAAGTTTAAATTTAGTAAATTTAGACTACCTAAAATTTAACTGGACAAAGAAAAAAAAATGCCAAGAGCCTATTTTTAGACAAGATGCTTGCAAAAATAGGCTTAACTAACAGGTATTCCTGTGTAAATTAAAAATATGATTTCTTCCCTTAATGAAATGAAAGTCATCTCTTCACCAAACTAACCACTATTGTTTTTCCCTCCAACTTGACTTTCACTGATAACTTGGAAAACTTTTTATTTTTCTATTTTTTATTTTTTTTAACTAAGACCAGTTGCCCCCCATCAAGGTCAATGATCAGAATTTACCATTTACTGAAAGCTTTACTTACTTGGGTAGCATCATCACATCAGAAGGTGGAAGTAATAAGGACATACAGAACAGGATTAATAAAGCATGGGTTGCATTCATAAGCATGAACAATATTTGGAAGACCTCACAGTACAGAACTAAGACAAAACTGAAGCTCTACAGCAGCTGTGTTCTGTCAGTATTACTGTATGGAGCAGAGTGCTGGAGAATGACACAGCAGGAATTGACCAAACTTTCGACCTTCCACACCAAAAATTTAAGGAGGATATTAAGAATTTTCTGGCCCCAAAAGATCTCCAATGAAGATCTATTCCTCCGCAGCAATCAAAAAGACATATCATCAATTATTCTCAAAAGACGCTGGACATGGATTACATGTACTCAGGAGTGAAGACCACACAATAATAAAGACAGCACTACATTGGACACCAGATGGAAAAAGGAAAAAAGGACGACCGAAGATCACCTGGCGCCGAACAGTAGAAACCGAGCTGAAGGAATTTGGACACACCTGGGGAACCATCATCACCCTGGCCCGCGACCGTCAGAAGTGGAAAGATTTCGTTGCTGCCCTAAGCGTCTCAAGGCGTAAAAGGCAGTAAGAAGAAGAAGTTGTGTGTCAAACTCTTTAAACTATGTTTTCTTGTAATTAATGCTTAATATTAAAGGGTTTAATTGCCCCTGCAATCACAATGTAGTATTTAAGTCGTTGATTCTAAACCAGAAATCTTTTTTTTCTTGATCCTTTCCTCGCAAATCATTGAATGGATATTAAAAAAAATGACTGTGTTCTTCCTGATAACACTCTGAACGACTCTGAATTGCCAAGGACATAGTTGATGCACAGCGGCAGTAAATTATCAAAAATTTGTCTTTGAGTTGCAGGCGGGATTGTTGGAGCAGAGTAAGCCTGTCACCAATTCCCCTCATCCATCTGTTTACACTCTCTCTTACTAACTTATAGCCCTCACACCCCCAACTAACATTACTGGTGCAACAAAAATGGTGAGCAATATTGGAGCTATCCACATGTACAGCTTTGAGTCAGATTCCAGCTCAGACAAGGAAAACAACGGCGTACATGTATCCATTTGCCTTCAAGTTGATGCATCAGAATGGAGCAGGGAGCTTGTAGTCTTCTCAGTGCATTTTCTATATTTCTATATTCTCTATATTTCTATATTTCCTTTGAAAAACCTAGGCGACAATCGATAGTGGAAAAATGTGTCAGTTACACTATAGTTTCCAAATGCAAACCATATTTTACAGTTGCAGAAATTTAAGAATATTAAGCTCATACCCCATTCGTATATGGAAATTTGAGTTGCAAAAGTAAAGAATTTCAAGCGTAGTCTAGAATAGTTCAGATTAAAGAAATTAAGGGCTGCATCCTGTTGCCTTTCCTGTACCCAATACTGCTATGTTTTTGTATTTGTGCACAAATATAAGCCCTTTTTTGTCATTGTGTGATAAATTTCTATCTTTAGGAGCATAAATTAAACTTTGACAACCAAATTACACTGTAATGAAAGTGATCTTTATTTTTTTTTTAACAGCAGTCTGTCATTACTATAATTATGAGTACAGTGGAACATGGAACAAATCCCCACAGAGATGCTGCACGCCTCTGTAGTCTACACGCCTTTCTTCTTCTTCTGGGTGTGAAAAGCCTGCCAAGTCAAATAATATTCATTTGTTCGTTCCGGGTTTTTTCAACAGTAAATATTTAAAGCCGTGAAGTTGGGTTTTCATGCTTCTTGGCTTATTCTGTGTCAATCTTACTTCTGTGGTATCAGCAGCAGTTAAATTGCCATCACAGAAATTAAAGTTGGTAAATAAATCTACCATTTTACAGAAGCGTTTGAAAAAACACAAAGGTTGCATTCTTAATTTACAGAGGAACAGAGCAAACTCACTCTAAAAAAGTGAGATTTGTCAAATTTTGAATTTTTAAAAGCACAGAGCCTCAACGTCAGCACCTGTATCCACCTGCGACCCTGTAGAGAAGCTGACCCATGATCTAACGATGCCATCGATTGACAGGCCCCATAGCTTCTGTCAGCCTCATGTCTCCATTTGAAAGCACAGACTTGCTAACCTCATTAACTATAAGTCAACTTCAGTCAACCTGCTTTTCTGTTTCTGTGCTTCTCTACTCTGCCTTTTTTTCATGTGACTGACATCAAGGCCACCAAATGTCCCTCATTTTGGCAGCACTGACTCTCCTTTAGATTTACACCTGCTGCTCTGTCAATGACTTTCCAAGCTCAGACTGCTCTGACTAAACACAGACACGTATAAAATGTGATGGATTGAGAATTGGGTTAAATGGAGGGAACAAGCAGGAGACATAGCAGAATAATATTTTCTTGTATAAAATTAAGTTTAGGCTTGGACAGTAAGATAAACAAAAGGACTTTGTCATGGTTTGAGTTTGTTTGGTCTTGGTTTTTGCTTTAGTTCTTGTTCTGTCTTGTTTGGTTCTGTTTCCTGTTTTATTTTGAAAGGTTTCCTGTCTTGTCATGTTTTTTGAGTTTTACTTCCTTTTTCCCAATCTGTCCTGATCATGTTCACCTGTGTCTTGTCTCCCCTGCCTGTATTTAAGTCTCGTCTCTCCCTTCCTCTTGTGCTGGTCCATTAGCTTTTGTCATGGTGTTCATGTCTTCATGTCATAGCGTCCTCGTTTCATGTACCTCGCCACGCCACAGTGAGTTTTTGTTTTGTCATCCTGCTCTGCAGCGCTTTTTGTTTGTTGGTCATTAAACCTTTTAGTCCTGAACCCGTTTGCCTCCCGTCTCTGCATTTGGGTCCTACCGGCTCTCGAGCCTCCCCCTCACCGTGACAGACTTAAACTGTGGCACACTGTGTTTAAGTGTAATCTAACAACTTTTACTACAACATATATTTTACATAAATTTTATTAATATATTTTATTAATATACAGATATGAATAAAGCAGTTTGAAAATTTGTGATGTTTTGCAGTGTTCTGTTATTTAATATCTTTATTTTAAGGAGTAAAAAAAACATGTCTTTTAGCCCTTCTCTTTTCTCATTGTCCTATAAATCAGTTTGGTTGGACGACTAAAATAACTTTTCTTCCACAAATAAGAAGTCAGAGCTACAGTCCCCGAATTGGGTCTCCTTGTTATATCCTGTGTGACGACACAGCCTGTCTGTTACCTGTCCTACATGCTGACAGCCCAGTTTATGGGGATTTTTGCCAGCCGGAGATTTTCAGCTTCATCAAACTTCCATAGGATGAAATAATGCAAGTTTCCTCCTCAATGAGGTCTGACTTCAGCTTGTCTCTGTAACTCAAATTGCCATCCTTATTTGGCATTCCTTCTGCTTGTGTACTAACAATGCTAACACTGCCTGTCTCTTTTTTCCAGTCCAAAATATATATATTTTTTCTCCTTTAGTCCTTTTTCAAAAAAAATTTCAGGGAACCCTATACTGTTTATCCTCATGCCCTGCATGTGTCTTCAAAATCATTGGATTGTTGAGCTGCTTCTCATAATACTGACAGGTCAGAAACTTAGCCATCTATGTTTAAAACAGCATGGAAGGAGCTTCTGTGTTAATATGTCCTAAACCCAAAAAACACCAGACTGTCAGACACCAGAAAATTCCATCCCAGCATTCCTTTAAAGCAGTGCTTCTCAAATAGTGGGGCGATGTGATGCCAGGGTGGCCGCGCAGTCGTAGCGGTTTTAGGCACAGGTAATGCGGGCAATTGCCCGGGATGCAAATTTCACGTGGGGTCGTTGGCGGCTCAGTGCCTGGAAAAAAAATCTGCGCCACTATTGATTTACTCATCTGTTTTATGACAGAGTTTGTAACAGCCTGAATTCTGTGAACTGCCGTCCCTGCAGCTGCTCCGGTCTCCTGTCACATGCGGCTGCGTGTGAGAATGAAAGGGGAGGGGTAGTGGGCTCAGGCTGCCAGGTGGAACAGCACACGCGGAGCGCTAGATTGCGCAACACCAGGATCATCGCGCCCCTTTAGATGACTCAGCTCATGATACTAATGTCATTCTTTATGAACTATTGTACACATTTTGATGACATGTCTTTATTTTCCATAAATGTATTCTTTGTCTGCCTGTTGTTTAGTTGGTGTCAGTATTTGACATAAAGACAGCAGGTAATGCAGGAAAACAGCTGCACTTTTTGAGATCATAAATAAACAATAGGTCATTCAGAAAAAAAATCAGCACCATGTTTTTTTACCTATTTCTTAAGAATAAAAAAAAGTTTAATATATTGGTGCTGTTGTGTTAATGTTTCAGATCAATTTACATTTAATATTATTTATTGATTGAATTATTTTTCTCAGCATCAAATGGTTCAGTTGGTCAACATGTCTCTAGTTTAAATAAGGACTAACAGATTTTTTTTATTTCCGGCACTAAAAGCTACTTTTCTGTTTTAGACTATAACAGGGTTTCTGTGCAGCAAAATAAAGGGAATATCTGTTATAAATGGACTTATATTTCTTTTTTCTTTTGTTAATGTTAAAAGATACAATTTTCGGTATGCTTACACATTTTTTTAGATAGTAGGGGGCCGCAAAACATTTTCTTTTTCCAAGGGGGGGGCCTGGCAAAAAATAATTGAGAAGCACTGCTTAAAATTCAAAGTCTTGTACCATTACCAGCTCGCATCCAAACATGTTAGGTATGAATGGGAACAGTTGCCATTATAATCGATTTCATTTGCTTTTTAATCAATCAAAAACATTAAAAAGAAGTTCCAAAAAGAGAACTGCATTTTTTCAGCTGAGGTCCTGACTCCTTGCTTTGCCTCTCCTCTCGCAATCCAAAATTCATTCCTCTTTCACAGCATGCAAAGGTGGAGCCTCTCGAGGCTGGAGGAGCTGAAGTGAGGCATTTCCTTCCTCTCATTACTTTCTTGCAGGAGCATAATAAGGAGGTAAATGCCACTGAGGGAGCCAACTAGGCACATTAGCATAATGAAAACCCACCAGATGTAGGGTTTTACCTGCCTTTACTCTCAATCTATGGATTTGGTTTCTATATGGCATGACATAATCAACTTTCTGTTGTGTTTACATGTTCACTTGTAACTTTTAAGGGGAACAAAACGAGTGAAAATGGGATTTTGCTGGAAGCATGCTTGGAGTGAACAGAATTGTCAGTTCAGTAAAATGTACTGTCAAAACACATAAGACACATTGGTCCAAATTCTGATTTGGAAGCAGCTTGAGGTGCAAAGAGGATTTTGTGAACCGATTCAACTAAAATAATCCTTACATAAAACCGTACAACAGTTGATAAATAAAGAGCCCTATATCAATGCCAAGACTGATAAAGGTTCAGCTTATTTATTGAAACAATTGCTGGGTACATTTAAAATACTGACTTCTCCAGTAGTTTAATAGATGCTTTGGGGCAAAACGTTTAAAGGAAAAATAGTATGGACTTAAAAAAAATGTATGAAGTGTTCAAACAAAACACACACAGTCTTGTCTTATTCTTCTCATTTGATAGGCAATTCAAAATCTTACACTGCTTCCAATGCATTAATTAAAATGAATCCTCACCCTTTTTTCCCAAAATTGACTACATTTTTCTTACAACCTTTAACCCTACAGTGATGATTCTGATTAGTGTTTTCCCATTTTGTAACCCTCGTTTTTTTTTTTTTTTTTTGCAATAGTTTGAAAATATGGCAAATGTGTGACAAGACCTGAAGAAAGTCACAAACACAAAGTAGTAGGTTTAGGGGCTGTCATCTGGACTTAGTTTTTAAAGTTGGAAGACGTTTCACCTCTTATCCAAAAGGCTTTGTCAATTCGGAATTGACAAACGAGTTATACTCCGATGATGGAATCAACGTGGATGAATGAGTCTTCATGGACACACGAACAGAATGGTTTAAAGACACAAGTACTAACATGAAATGACTGAAACCACACTGTAAACAGCACTGAGGACACTCATTAACTCAAACAGCAGCAGCTGTGATAATTACAAACTCAAACCTGCAGGTGTGGGTGGGATGAAGAGGCAGGAAAAAAAAAAGTTAAAGGAAATGGTAAAAAATAAAGCAAAGGACAAAGAAGCTATAAAGCTAAAAAGCTAATGCATAAAGTAATGGCATAAGGTTGGTGACTTTTAATTTACTAATTTACTAAACCTTTTTGAGTCAGAAAAAGTTAAGTTAAAGAATTTTCAGATGAACTTTAGTCCCTTTGATAGAAACCTCACCTAGGTTTTGTGGTCTGAAAATCAAAGGAAAAAATTAAAAGTGCAGAAAAAGGTTTATTTAGACCAGGGGGCTACAACCTAACACTCTGGATCTACACGTGGCTCTTTTTTTAATCTCTGTTGTTGCTCTTTGGCTTTAAAAAGAAATGCTAAAATAATAAATTGGTATGTATTTTATTTTGAAAGAAACTGAAGATGAGCTGCCATCTGTAATAAAATAAATCAATATTATTTATACATAGAATAATATAAAGTGATTATATAATTCAATTATCGTAAATATTTAAAAGCTAACTTAATTTGTTAAAATAAATGTGTCAATGATCACAAAAATATAAAAAAAACAATTAAAACATTGAAGTTGGATTGAAGTTGGATTGTGTGGCCACTTGGTCACTATGGCTACGTTCACACTGCAGGCTGAAACGACCCAATTCCGAATTTTTTGCCCCTAAGCGGCCCAATTCCGATCTTTTCATGACAGTCTGAATGACACAGATCCGATCTTTTCAATTGCGACCCAGGCCCCGTGGATTTGCCGTCCTGATTCCGAATTGTAGCCGTTCTTTTCAATTGCGACCGCCGTCTGACCGGCCAGGCGACTTGATTCCGAACCGTACATCATCGACACGCAACAAACGTCATCATTTTGCGTTGAAGTAGGCGGCGGGAACGAGAACGTAAACATCAACCATGGTGGACGATGCTGCTGAGACCAGTCAGTGGAAGGGAAGGGAGGTCACTGATTGGATTAATATTTGGGGTGATCGCTCTTTTCAGGCTAAACTCCAGGGCTCTTATCGCAACTGGGCGGTTTTTGAAAAAATTTCCAGATAAATGGCAGAGCGTGGTGTTGAACCTTTCCCGCGATAACTTTTTTTTCTTTCTCCCCTTTTCGACCGTGCTCAGAAGCGCGGGGGACCCGAGGCGATCCTCCTCCTCCTCCTCCTCCCTGTTCTGATCCTTAGATTCTCCAGAACGGGTTAATAAAGAGTCCATAGCATTTAATCTGGGGGAAACCTTCTTTTAGTAACGTCATCCTTCCTCCGTAACACACAACATGAATGCGCGCCCACACTGCCCCCCCCCCCCTATTCTCTATCGCGGCACGCGCTTGCACACACACACACGCGGCCCCAACACAAACACATTTCCATTCCACAACAGTGGGTACAGACGATCCCGACTCCATTGCCTTCTTAAAATGAGAAGATTGCAATTGTGCTGCTCCTTCGTGAAAATAAATGTAATATTACAAAAAGAGCTCAGCTGTTGACAACACTGTTGTTGACATCCATTGTTAAAGTTTGCTCCGCAAACAAAAAGTGACATTGTTCACCGTTGAGTATTCTTCTGGCTTCTGCTCATGCGGGTCTCGTTTGGGTCGTGTCACGGTCACACAAAAAGTTCGGATTTACTTGGAAATGTGAACGGTCTAGCAAACAAATCAGATTTTTTCAAAAATCCGAATTGAGCATTAAGCCCTGCAGTGTGAACGTAGCCTAAGAATCTGGCCCAAATGGCTCTTAAGTGTTAAAGGTTGTAGACCCCTGATTTAGAGAGATTAAATGTGCTTCCAACCTGTGATTTTCTCAAAGAGGTCTGTTGTTGTTGAGCTGTCTGCTAAGCATTGATTCCACTGAAGCTAAATGCCTATCAGAATTCAGTGCAACAGGCTCCCTCAAAGTGATCCTTAAAGGATTAAAAAAGGAAAGAAAAGCAAATTCTCAGATAAGGGAGAAGTTAAGTTAAACATGAGATTTTGTAGCAAATGGAATTATAGACTCAGTACCACAGGCTTAGTTGTATTCTTGAAGACTGAGTTTGTTGCTTCAACAGAGATGAGTTCCACTAGAGCTAAATGAAGATGTCACATTGATCACTACATGTATCAACAGCTTCAGGATCTGCACCATTTGAACGGTTGACAGAGTGCAGGTCAGAATAATATTTTCATTTTTTAGAATAAATTAAAACAGCTCGAGTCTATCATTGTGATACACTTCATTGTCATTTTTCAGTAAAGCCAGGTAATAGAAATTAAATGTGACAACACTGTAAAAAGTTCATCCTCAAAGTGAAATACTTTGAAAGAGTGTAAACAAAGGGATTAATGGAAATGCACGGAAGCCTCACTCCCCAACAACCAACAGTCCTGCCTACAACTCAGAGGCAAATTTCTAATCAATTCCTGCCACTCTGCAGAAACTATGTCCAAGAAACAACACAGGTTTTTCGATTTCGGCTAAAAATGACAATCATGATTAAAAGACCTCTGGAAACAATTTGAAAATAGATAAAAAGATGACTGGAGTGGGTTTTTAAGGACTTTCATGTTCTGATTTCTACCCTTTTCAAACCATCGCTGTTAGGTTTTCTTTTTACTGACCTATAACCCAGCTTTCAGAGCTGATGCAAAATTTCTTGATTTAGTTGGGTGCCCTGGCATCACTATATTTGCCTTTCTCTTGCCCTTCCTAAATGAAGCATGCACTGCTGCTTTGCTGTTTTCAGCAGAGTTGATGAGGTTACCACAACTCCTTCTGTGCTTGAGGTCCCATCATGATCCTCTTTCCAACTTTTTCACTGTCAGAAATGCACCCAGTTGTTGATGTAGGGGCTGGAGGCTTCGGTGACATAGTGTTTGCTCCAGAATTTGCATTGCTGCTACAGCCTTTAAAAAATGTCTGTCTGTCTGTCTGTCTGTCTGTCTGTCTGTCTGTCTGTCTGTCTGTCTGTCTGTCTTATAAAGTGATCAGATCTAGAGTAGATGACAAAGTCTAACAAAAAAAAGCCTTTTAAGCATTTATTCTATCGATGATAGTTTAAATGTTCATTAATCATTTATAAAATAATACAAATGCAGATCAATGTTAATAAATAAAATATGACTGAAATCTACAAAACAAATGTTATTTTCTGTCTGTTAATTTGGTACATGTATTTTACAGTACGTCTATTAAATAATGTTCAATAATTACTAAGGGAGACATAATTCTTGTTTTTTTTTTACAAACCTAACTTTAAAAGAGTAATTTTTTGGTTTATCTTAAAAAATTGACAAATAAAATAAAAAATATATAAATATAAACATTTTATAATAGTCACAAAAAACAAGCATATCTCAATGTTTCAGTTTCAGGACGCAACAAACTGCTGTAAAAACAGAAGATTTCCCCAGACTTACTGAAATTAATTCAGTAATTCAGTCAATTTGTCAAAAAGCTGACGTAATAAAGTTACACATATTCCTATTAACTTGCCTAGAACATTGTTGCAAGGAGTTGGACATTAGCTGTTGAGTCGGCTGTTACTAATTTCTAATTCAGTTAAAAAGGAACAGTCTGTGCAGTCTGTCCTTTAGTGTGCCAACTGATGTTGTGCCAACATCTATTTCTGCTATTTTTCTTTCATTGATGTTTATTCAGTTTTGGTTAAAACTATCATTTGAAGGCACTGGACATTTATGTTCTAGTCAGCAAAGTCTTGGTAAATTTAAAGTCATATTATTTATAATCACAGCTGAGAATCCATGTGTTCAATTTAGCATGTTTTTATGAAAAGATTTGCAGCATTGTAAAATTTTAGAACCAGAACTGAAAACTTGATGTTGGATGTAGTTTTTATGTACTAAAAGTATTGAAATTGTTCATCTGAGCTCTACTGAAATACAGCATTCTAATCTTATTTAAATATATATATTGTATTAAACATTAGAAAACACTAAAAATACAATTAAAAGAATAAAAAACAAATTAATTAAGACTGCTAAATTCCATTTTTAAAACTGTTTTGTTATTAAACCAGCATCATTTTTACAGAATGGTTTCCTTTTATGTATTATTTTTTTTATTTTTTTTTAGGTTGGTACGGAGTCCTTGTCCTGACATTTAGATATAAAAATATATCTTGTTCCCACAGATTAATATCTTGTTCCCTCAGATTAATATCTTGTTCGTACAAAATACTATTCCGTTCCCACAAGATACTATTGCGTAACCCTCGAAATACTATTCCGTTCCCTCGAAATGACTAACTCGTATGAACGCAATAATTATTCCGTTCGGACGCAATAATGAATCCATTCAAACGCAATAATTATTCACGTCATAAGTCATTCATGGGGATATGCTATGTGTACGCCGGCAAAAGCCGCTTTCAGCGGTAACTTCCGTGTCTCTGTGACCCATTTTCGTTCAAAAAAAGAACATGAAAATAAAAATTATCACTTTATTACTGTCTCAATGAATATAAGAAAAATATCAAAAGATTTATGATAACTAGGCTGCTTTGTCATACGATAGCTTGCATGTAGGCTAATAGCCTTCGAATGGCGAAATGGGAAAGCGAAATGGGAAAGCGACTGACTGTTAAAGTTAATAAAATACAAGTCCTGAATATTATTATTCCTATTCGACCCTAAACTACAATATCAGCTGTCTGTCAACCGACCAGCCAGTTGCCCAAATGCCGGTGTGGTTACCTGGATCGACTCGGGCCGCCGGATGTTCTTGGGGGTTTCCTTCGGGGGTCCTTCGACCAATGATGGCGTCACCCTACGGTAACTCCAGTTGGACGAACTACTTAGCGAGCGGTTTTACGTTTAGCGATTTTACTACTTAGCGACGTCGTACCCATTCCACACGGAAGTTGCTGCTGAAAGCGGCTTTTGCCGGCGTACAAATAGCATATCCCCGTGAATGACTTATGACGTGAATAATTATTGCGTTCAAACGGATTAAATATTGCGTTCACACGCACGGGTTAATCATTTCGAGGGAACGGGATAGTATTTCGTACGAACAAGATATTAATCTGAGGGACGAGATATTAATCTGTGGGAACAAGATATATTTTAATATCTTAATGTCAGGACATGGGGCTCCTTACCAACCTAAAAAAAATAAAAATAAATAAATACATAAATGCAAACCATTCTGTAAAAATGATTCTGGTTTAATAACAAAACAGTTCTAAAAATGGAATTTAGCAGTCTTAATTTATTTATTTTTTGTTCTTTTAATTGTTGTGAATTTGGGCTATACAAATAAAATTGAATTGAATTTAATTGAATTGACATGGTCACATGAGTCACTGCCATCCTGGTGGGCCATGGCACTGTCTTTATTATGTTTTCTGCAGAGAGGTATGTCTGACGCATATTTGAGGATGAAGACCAATGTATTTCACCATTCTTTGATATAAATACCTTGCTTGTAGGAACAGGAATAATAATTCCCTCATCTGGTTCAAAATCAGAATCATTAGAATCAGAATTTAGCTCAAGATAGTCTTCTTCTGTTCATGATCAGTGAAGACTTCCACAGCCTCCTGGACTGTCATCTTTCTGCTTCTGCTGCTCATTTTCTAAAGGTCTGCCTGACAGAGTGTAATGTTGGAAGGACTCCCATGCAGAGAATCTTTTATATGTTTTGCCCCTCCCCTGTTGAGTGTCCACTGAATGTGAGTTGAGTTTTCCCGCGAGAACATAAATGGTCCCTGTCAAAAGTCATAACAACTATGCACCTGCGTGTGCGTGTGTGTGTCTACGTGTGTGATTGGGGTGAAATACTGTATGTCTCACAGCTGCAAATAAAGGAATACTACTAATAATGAGACATCCTTGTACCTCCAGTTTGACTGCCGTGTCAAATTGACCCGAACAGGGTCTATGTGATAGAAACATGCAGCGGGGGGTTGCAAATATGTGAGTTGAACCATTTTCATAATATATGTTGAATACACTAAATAAGGCAAGCAGAAGAAGTTTCATGCTGAAAATATACTTTTAAATATTTTTCCTAGATGTTCAAACTTTAAAACGGGTCAATTTGACCCGCAACATAACAGGAGGGTTAAATTATGATTAAGACGTTTTTAGGCAAAAAAAAGTTTTTTTAGGACCGTTTCTGCAGAGCAGCAGTAGTTTATCACAAATTTCACCTCTGAGTTGATCATTAGCCCAGAGTAAGCCCACTTCATTTCCCATTATCCTTTTGTGTATGTATTCTCTCGTAGGCTTACAGCCCTTCACAACCCCAACCTAACATTACTGGCGCAACAAAAAAGCGAGCAATATTTGAACAATGCAGTCATGGGGTTTTGAGTCAGATGCCAGCTTGGACAAGGGAAACAAAGACATACATGGATTTAATTGTCTCCAAGTGGATGCATCAGTATGGAGCGCTGCAGTAGCTTCACATTACCACGTTTTTTTTCTTCTGCTCCTGATTCACAGCTATATGAATAACAAAATACTTAGAAACGCAAATGTAAGCCTAATTTTCTTTATATATGCCAACCATATTGCATATCTATTTTCACATTAACCAACTTTCAGTTCTGCCAGTCAACATAAACAGGGTAGTTGAATGGATACATTGTGGTACCATTCCATTGTAGAAAAGGTGTTCGAGGTGTGCAGACAAGTAAAGTATGATGAGGGTTTTGTGAGTGGACACGCACCAAAAGAGACGCGCGCTCAAGGAGGGGTGGAGCCGGAGGAAGAGTGTGAGTTGATCCTCAGTTGGTGTGTGTGAGGGAAACAGACGAAAGGAGAGACCTGCTCTCTCACACACACACTCACTCTCTTTCTCTGCGCGGAGCGAGGGGGGGACAGGGCACAAGGGAAGAATGAGGAAGAAGTCCGCCGCGCTGCGCGCCTCGATCCAGCGAATGCGGGTCTGCTGATGAAGCACCGCTCCGGTCATTCGATCATACAGGTCACACAGGTCTTAATGGAAAAGAGGAGTAGGCAAGGGCAGAGCATAATAGCAGATAAAAAACTGTCTGTGCATGGGAATCCGGACCACTCTGCCCTCCCTTTGTGCGTCTCGGTTGGTGGAAACGCCGTCTTGGCTGGCGTATAAGACCTCCCTGCGTCTCCATTACCGTTCCCAAACTGCTGGCTTTTACCTCGACTACCACTCCTCCTCCTCCCGGCGCTCCTTCTGCCTGCTTGGACCACAACAAGAAGAGCTGAAACACTGATTTGAGCTGTTCCTGACTGGTCGTCTGTGGATCGAGGACACGATCATAAAGGTAGGACATGATGCGGCTTCCTGGGTGCTCCATGAATGCGGGGATCCGTGAATTGTTTGGGGCAAGCAAGTTTTGAAGGCGGGCTGAGTGGGATGCCAGGGGGGAGGAAGACTCTCTGATCTAGGAGCCCCAAGGAGCTCCGGAGGCACCAGGCGTCCGATGCGTTTGTGGAGGCAGTCCTCGCCCGGCGCGCTGCGCGCGCTTTTCATCTTTTTACGATTTTGTGATGTTCACAGAGGGAGCTTTCAACCGGAGTCACAATTTTTTTTGAAAAAACAAAAACCTGAACAGCAGGTTTAA
Source organism: Oryzias sinensis (assembly GCA_037389245.1). Classification (NCBI taxonomy): domain Eukaryota; kingdom Metazoa; phylum Chordata; class Actinopteri; order Beloniformes; family Adrianichthyidae; genus Oryzias; species Oryzias sinensis. Next base: position 15,280,562 of record CM074500.1, read on the forward strand.
AAAAAAAAGTGAGACTGATGCTTTACGCTCCGGGGGCTTTCCCCCTCGTTTCCTTCCGATCTACTCCCCTTTTACTACTTCGCTCCTCGCATGTTTAAGAGCAGCCTCACCTATTTATAGAGGAGTGACTTACAGATTCGGATCACGTCCAGATAACCGCGCTCCTACGGTTTCTTTGGCATTGAATAGGAAAGTTGTCCAGGGTGCGCAGCGCCTGTGGCTGTCCAAAGCAAGGAGCATGCATTAAGGGGACACATTTGCGCATTTTTTGCAGGCCCCTCATCCTTTGCGCCAAACTGTGCAGTTCAATTGGGATGTTGAAGAGAACCGCAGTGTCTTGAGTAATGAGCGAGATGCTCGGAAATAAAAACACTATTCATAAAAATAAAAATACATACCTTAGTGGACTTTGCGCATCAAGATTCTTCTCTGTAAAAACCCAATCACCTGTCACATGTTGAGCCGTTTAATGACAGAAGCACACACGCCAGATTTTAAAGGTGTCACAAAATCAGGGTTGACACAGGAAGGGCTTCATGTGAAGCCAAATAACAGCTTGGATTTGCAGCCCTGTCTTCTCCAGCTCATCTTAATCCTTGTTTGACAGTCATCACATGAAAGTCTGAAGCACAATGAATGAAATGTTCATTCAGGAAAATAATTTAAGAAAAACAAATTTAAGGGTTCTTGTGTTTGTTTCCAGTAGTGATGCTTAAGCATAAATGTTCTGAGAATCTGTACTAAATTAGCTGCATTTTCCCGTAATGTGGGTTTATCTTTTGGGGGGGGTCACTCACTGTTTTGAAAGTCGATGTAATGTACACAACTTTTCTAGCATGATAGTCACTGCAGTGCAATAGTGGCAAGCTGTAGCATTACATAAGAAGTCAGAGTAGGCGGATAAGATGGACAATGAAATCAAACACTAATTTTTTTTTATTTCTGTCATTTTTCTGAACACCTACATGATTACTCCATGTTTAGTTACCATTCTGAGGTGCACTTGTTTTAACACTTCTTCCATTTTATTACTAAAGAACTTTCTATAAAGGCACATTTTATGCAAATCCAAGATGCGTACCACTCTAAAGGGGATTACTGCTCACAGCAAGAAGTGGTGTCCAACAACATGGACAGGTTTGGGTCAGCAAATACTGAGGAAAATGGCACATAATATCCTGGCACACATCAATTATGCAAATCTCCTCTAAATCTGACTATATATCATCTATTTTCACATATTTAAATAGTAAAGGTTAAAATGTCACACCATAAGTATGCTCAAATACTAATGTTAAATCCCTAATAATCAAAACAAGAGAAAAGCTGTCATCCATGGAGAATAAAAGTAGAAGCTGACCACACATGCTGTTTGTCATCAAGCCTTTTATGCTGATGTTGTGTGGCAATAAGTACTTTAAAGGTAAAGTTCTTCTGCAAAAGACTTGTGTATTTGTGTGGTTGCCATGGACTCCCCATCCACCACCATTTAGAAACTATATAAAGCTGATTGTGTGCGATCCCTATGTTGTCACCCTCAGCACAGACTGTACAGATGGATGGGAGATTGCATAATAACCCCAGCACAAAAAACAAAAGCCCTTCCAAACTAGACCAAACTGACCTTTCTGGACTTCAAGTGTTTAAACAATTATGTCCAAACAAAATATTGTATTGGGGGAAATTGGAAAAGTGATATAAAATCAGTTCAATCTAAATGTTGCAACTACCTGCATTAGACTTAAAATGCAGAATAGATTTGTATATTATTATATGTAAGAAAAAGAATTAACTTATTAGCCAGTTAGAGGAAAAGCTGGAGCACATTTGGGCTTTGTACCAACACTCGGGGTCAGTGTCAGTGGCAGATGTGCAGATGTTATTCTTTAGACACAGGTATCAATATTTAACTCTTTAACACTGAGCATGATACCTAAATAATCCACACTCTTTGACATACTGTAAATCATCGACTGTTTACGTGATCAACGTGAATCAGCTGGTTCTGATGCGGAGAAAAGCAGCTTTTCGTATCGGCTTTGCACAGAGATGCAACACTATATGACTGTAGTAAAGTGTTGCATAACAACACAAAGCAGCTTTTGCTTAAATAGTTGAAGACACATGGTAGTCAAAGAATTTGACAAGTGATACTAAAATATGTAAATCCTGTTTGGTTTCTTATTGACCTTTTTTATCTGTGATGGTAATAATTTCAACATTTGGACATGAAAGCTGCCTGGACAGCTACAGATCTTGAGTTGCTCCATGGAGCCCATTAGGGTGAAATGCACTACAATTGATCAAAGTGGCACAAACACTTCTGGGCATCTGTTCCATCTAGCTTTGATACCCAGATCTGAACCAGCAACCCTTGGGTCAAACATCTCTGCCACTTTTAAAGGTGAATCTGCATAATGATGGATTTACATGATTAAAAATATGAAAAAGAAGCAACTGAATATCATTAAAACGCTCTCACTAGAAATATATATCAATATTTTTCATTAAATGCTTCTAAAAAATTTTACCAAATGAAAAGGGAGCACCTTATGAATACTGCAAGCAATTAATTTATTTCTTTATACAAATGGTATTGGCTGCTAAACAAAACACTCTCAGTTTAAATTAGTAAACCAACCTCAAGACAAAATTAAATAAAGCCTTTAATAAACGTTTCTTTTTCTCAATGGTAAATGCAAGACATTATAAGAAACCAAGCTAAAAAAACACCAGCATGTCTTCTTTATGTTGTTTTAACAGAACAAACCCACTACTAAAACCATAAAATTACAAAAACTATTGTGGGGTTGTGCTGTTTTTCCTCGTTCTATATCTCCCAGCTTCAATAAATTGTCACAGAGTTTTATTAGACAAGTTTTATGCAGATTTTGACGTATTGGATTTTGACAAAAAGACCCTCATCAATTGTAACACATGAGGTCCTCCCTGTTGTACATAAGGCTTTTGGCAGAAAACATTGACAACAAAGCTGAATGTTTAAGACTAAATGCTCCAGAGAGAGTCAAAGAAGCTGTGTTTTCTCTCCACTGTGCTGGTCAAACACTTCCAGATCACAGAGAACATCCTTCTGCAGTCAAGATCATTTTTTACGTGAAGAGTACTGCTGGCCGGCAGCAATAAAGCTGACTGGTTGCCAGACCTAAGGATGTGAATGTCAACTTGTCAGTCTACTATCAAAAACCTGCTGTGACATTAAAACAGGTGGCAACCTCTGTTGCCTTTTCTTTTTTGTTTTGGGTCATGATCAATTGACTGGTGCAGTGGAATTGGGTTTGACTCCTAAACAGCCCTGTGATGAACTGGTGAACCCTGCAGGGTATGCCCAGCCTTCGCCCACTAGTGGTTAGGATAGGCTCCAGCATTCCCCTAGCTCTGAAAGGGATTAGGGGATGGATGATTGCTAAACATGCTGGGACAAAATTTTCCAAGACTGTAGGAATTGATTTAATTTAAACAATCAAACACAAAGAAACAAAGAAAAGGAGACAAACAAAGAAATATATATGTACACATTGATATATCAAACATAGTGAAGATATTTTGTCATGTCAGTCATCTGACAACCTGTGCTTCAGTCAGTTGGTGTAAGTGTAAGGTCACAGCGTAAATTTCAAACCACATGTGATCTACTAGACGATGAAATAATCAAATATGCATTTAGCTTTAAGCCTTTTATAAAAATGCACCCCTTGTAGAAATAGTTTATACCATTACCTTCTGTAAAGGGCAGGGGTTGGCAACCTTTACCTCTCAAAGAGCCATTTGGATCAGTTTCCCGCAGAAATTAAAACACAGGGAGCCGCAACACCCTTTGGAAAACCCGTTGTTTCCAGTAAATTACATAATTTCACTCGTTTTTAAAGTTCTTGAAGAGATTTTTTTTTTGTATCCTGTGTTATTTAATGGGTTCTGATGAGAGCTATTTCCCAAGAGGCCAAAAAAACTAGCAAATATGTCGTAATTACCGGTAACTAGCAGTTAATCTGCTTCTCCAATAGACTACGTGCACGACAGAACTTCCGGTTAACTTCCGTGTTTCGAGTGTGAGGCCGACAACTTCCTGTTGGTCGTGTTATTGTTGTGGGGAGTTTTGTTGAGTTGCTAGTTTTGAGTAAATAGGAGCGGATTTCGGGTAAAAGACAGGCGTTTGGTGTTTCAACGCATGACAAAGACATCACAACATTGTTGTATACCCGTGTGCGAATTTGTCAAAGTACAACAGTACTAATATAAGCTTTCATAGCTTTCCAGTAGATGTGTCGGTCACGGTGAGAGCCGAATGGATGGTGAACACGGCGGGAGGACTTCACCCCAAGCAAGACGAGTCGTGTTTCGTATTTGCAGCAATCGGAAAGAAAATGCGTCATGTAAACACGCCGTTCGGAATACTTTGCCCCGGTCAGACTCGTTCGGATCAAAATTTATTTCCGATCGAGATAGCTGGGATATACCGATCGTGTGTCGCTGCTGCTCTGGGTTACGTCATGCATAGACGGTGTTTCTGAGAGAAAGCTTGTGAGCTCATAAGGGACCGACCAGCGGCTCTGCGGACGCCCCGCTCCGCTGGCTCTCCCGTCTCTTTCACCCCTCACTAGGGAGATGCGGGGGGATGCGTGCTCACTGACGTCTGGACCCGGCATCCGAGCTCCGCGCTCGGGCTCCGGTGCCAGTGGACCGAGTGAACCTCTCTGAGCAGAGCAGCTGGATTTATTAATGTGTTTGAGGGGAGGGTGCTTTGGTACGTGTGCGTTGTTGTTTTATGTGTGAGAATTCGGACTGCGAGCCGAGCCGCCGCTCTGGGTTAGCGGCTGCCGGACTCGCGAGGACAGAGCGAGGCACACAGTGTGTGAGAGCTTTTCAGAGCAGAAATGCCGCTCAGTCCTTAGAAACTGTTCAAAAAATCACGACACATGGAATTGTGTTTCTAATTGTGCCCCGACAAATAAAGGCTGATGTTGTTAGCCCGTGTTGTTAGCCTCTCCTAACACTGGGTTGTTCTTCAGTTCTGTTCTTCTTCCACAAAAAAAACACTGACCACAAGGATTAAATATAAAATGATGAGCGAACAGGCACTTCATAATATTCATAAAATTAATAAAAGCACGTTTGGAAGATCGCCTCGTACCGAGCTGCTGCATAAATATGTGACAGCACAGGTTTGTTTACAACGGGACACATTTCCTTTTCGGTATTTTCGACAATATATTTTGCCCATGTAACCACGCACTGGTCGACAATCCTGTAGATGTCGTTCACGTCGATTTTCGGGAGACCTTGTAGAAAACGGGTGAAATATACCATCTTTCGCAATCAAAATCTGCCGTGTCGCTGCTATAGAAGTCGCAAGCCGGAAATGGTCGGCCTCACACTCAAGGCGGCGGAAGTAGAACTCCTTACTTTCGTGCACGGAGCCTATAGATTTTTGTCAACAAACAACTTTTTTTTTCTCATCTCGATCAGTATGTTTTGGGGCAAAAGCTGCATGATTATTCTGGGATGTCTTGCCACATTTGAGACTTTGTTGTTTGCCAATTCCTCATTACATATTATTAATACTGGTGAAGTCGTTGAAAGCAAACAAATCTGCCCAGGTGCTATTAAATGTACTGTTTTCTTTAGGATTTTCTGTAAATTTTCTGTAAATTCTCCATCGTTGTCCTACCTGGGTCGAAACATTGTTGGGATTACACACCGGCGGGGGTCGTGGCGGTGACGCAGGTCCATAGTCACATAGAACTTAACTTAGAAAATGTCCACATATAAAAAATTTTTTAAACTTAATACTCAGTCCGTTAATCATTTCTGTTTTGTTTTTTACAATTCTTTTTATGAACCTTTCCTGTTTACTGCTTGCCGACAGTAGTCGTCAGCACAGGGGAGCCGCTCCTGCGACGAACAGCTCGCCTGGTTCCGACCCGCTCCTGTTTCGGACCTGCTCACAAAAATACAACAGCTGGTCGACAGACGACCTGGAGAGGTTCTGCATTAAGTCCCAAAATGCATTCCAGTCAGTCCCATCTACCCATTCATACACACATTCACACATTGGTGGGGGCTCTGCTGCCTAACACAGACTCCAACCTATAACCACCAGGAGCAATATGGGGTTTAGTGTCTTGCCCAAGGAGACCAGTTTGACCTAACATTGAATTTTTTAGCCCAATTTTAGTCCAAAAAAAATTCTTCAGCTTCAGGACATTTTGTAAATCCAAAAGGTTTGCATCAGTTTTTTCTCTGGAAGTTGGCCGGCTGTGACAGAATAAGCATGTTTCAGAATTAATTCTGTTTGAGCAGAAATAAATAAATAAAATGGAAATATAAAAAAACAAGATCAATATCATAGCTGAAAAAGTTTCTATGAAATGTTCTAAATAATTTCTATTAGATTAAATTCTTTTAACCAACACTTGGGCCTGTAGCGTACATCAGTGGAGCTGAATGTTTACCTTGAAAAAAGCTTTCCTTTGAATGGCAAGTGAACAGGAGCTAAGGGAAGTGATTTGACCACTCTGCTCCTATTGATTTTCTCTCCCATTGTTTGCTCATCATCGTCTTCCCACGTCATCCTGCGCCTTTTTAGATTCCGGATTGACACTCATACAGATAATGTCAATAGAGGCAAAGACACCATGCCAGGCACTGGGACATCAATATGAGTATGAGTGTTACTGTTTGATAATGTCCTTTAAGTGCTTTAATAGGAGAAGACATATTGGCTTGAGAAATGGGTGTAGTGCAGAATCGGGCTGAAATAGCTCCAAGACATTGTTGTGATGGAACATTTGGACCATTATTCCTGAGTTGTAAGCAGGGGCTGCTGTAAATGTGTTTCTTTTTTATGCTGGGTTTCCACAAGGGCACACACTGGAGTGTGCCTGAGGTTTGAATTCATTCAGAGGTGAGGGATCGTTATGTGGGCTCTTTTCTCCCACCTTCAGCCATAATGATTCCTACATTTGCATCCCTCTACTTTAGTGTGATTTCTCCCTTGCTGCCTTTGTTCTCTTTCCATCTTCACCGCTCCCTGCATTGAAGCGCATTTGGACATTGCAGAGTGACTGATCATCAGAGCAGCAGGCTGAGACATGTCTTTGTGCTCTGCATCACATTGATAACTCCCACCACCAGACTTCTTTTTGCATTTTTTAAAATATAAAGATTGGATTACAGCCAGTAATGAGAATGCTGACATATGACTCAATTTCACATAAAGTCATGTTCCTTTTTTTGTAGACTCTACATCAGGTTGGATATTTGCCTTTCTTTGTGAGCTCTTGGTCTAATTGGGCTTGATTTTCTCACCTTGGGCTTTTGCCCTCAGAGACTTTTGGATGTGACAACACTGCAACTCAGGGAACAGCTTGTCTCATTGCTGCACATAGTTTTAGTTTCCTGAAGTTTATATTTTGTGATTTTTGTTTATGCCTTAAGGGATAAACCCTTGTTTTGGTCAGTTTCTGTGTGTGTGTTGGCTCTATATTTTCTAAATCTAAGTTGAAGTTTCTTCATTTCTGGAACACGCATGACTATCTGATGCCTGTCCAAGAATATGCTTAATACGCGTAATGCAGGTTCTTAAATGGGCTTTTAGCATTCGGCTATTCACACTGTACTGTAGCTACCCAATACTGGTGCATGTACTCACAATTGGAAGAGTTAAAACGTGGTGCATATTTCGCTCCAGGCTTTTTCTTTGAAAGGCTTATTGTCAAATAATTCTGGCCGGGCACAAACCACGAATATTAATTTCTCCTTCATGATGAATTTTCAAACGGTTGGTACTTCCATGTTTTAAAAAGGATGGTACCCATACATCTCTATCAAATATGAGTCCCTGATTAGTCAAAGTTAGACTGGTTTAACTTTTAACAGGCGTTCAAACTGATATTTTTCTCGTTAGTAAAGTAGATGATGCACAATGGTAGATGATTTGGTTTAATTTCATGTTTGGTTTTAAGGGACTTACTTTTCATGTCTTTATACTAAATTCCCAACTCCTCTTTTGAGCCCCGAACACAATTTTATTTGTTCACGTACTGAGTAGAAAAGAATACACTTTCAACAGCAGGATTATTTTTTTTGTTTAAAATGTGTGAGAAGGAAGAATTGTCAGTGCGTGAGGAGAAAAGATGTGTGAAGCAAGAGATTCTGTTCTGATGGATGCTTGGGATGCAAGGAGACCAGACCTGTAACTGTAATTTTGTTTGTTAAGCACAATAATAAGGTTGACCAAAGTGCTGGGGAAGTTCAATTATAAAACAAAGCATGACTAAATAAAAAAAATAACAAAAATGATAAATCAAATCACAAAAAATGACTCATAAAATAGTCATATACGTAGTTTTCGTGATCCTATATATCATCCCTTTTTTCAATGCCTTGCATGTCAAAATGTAATTCCTAAATGCTCAATGCAAGTACAGTAAGAGTAATGCATTGTTTTTTGCATCTGTATCTGTACGTGAAGAAATCATTGAATAAAATTGAACCCAGAAAATGCCAAAACAAAAGAAAATTGTTTTTTAGAAAACAATATCTTGTATTTTATTACAGGCAGGTTTACTTTTGAGAATTCCTTTTAATCATTTAAATTAATGTTTTTTTCCGTGTAAATGAGCAGCCCTTAAAAAATGGCATTCTTATTGGAAGATAAAATTGAAATGCATGAAATTCAAGTAAAAGTCTTTAGAAAAGGTTTTTATGTCGATGAGCATTAGTTTTAAAATGCATACTAATCAGGGTTTCTAATAGTAGACTGCCTTGGTTGCCATGGAAATATTCTGGTTGTGCATTTTGAAAAAAAATTCAAGAAGCTCACTTTCAGAATCATGCAGACTCTCCGGGAGCATCTCCGACCTCGAGCCCTTTCATAAACCTGACTCTTTATTTCTAATGCTGTGAAGTCACTCACATTTGTATATAATTTTATGTAAATGTGATTTGTTGTCAGATTAGAGCTTTAGGACCCTTTGATTGATTATTTTCTGTTTGCAAATGTAAATTCACTGCTGTGCATCTTGGTAACACAACATGAGGTCTGCTTTACCAATCATTTTGATGTATTGCTTTATTTAGGAATTGATTTAAAGATCGTGGTTAAGTCTTTACCCATTATGTCTAACTGGTTACAAGTTTGCATTCCGTCATCAATGGGCAAGTACACACATGCAGCTGCATTCATTTAGGATTTATTTTGCATGAGGAACTGTTTTCCAACTGCTTTGACACATTTGACTGCAGTCTGGCACTGGCAGTGTGTGAAACATCTTGAGTTGAATTATTTTTGAATTTGCCATCGAGGGCAGAGATACTTTGCTCTAAACGAGCTGTAGGAAAAGCAAAAAGTAAGTCAAAACATTTTTTTAATTAGGAAAAGAATACAGTGATCGAGTTTAAACAATTGACTTCTGCAGACTTCAAAGTCTTAGAATGAAACATAATTTTAGATAAAGTTTTCCTCCAGCTATAAAGGAACAAGAAACGTTTCTAAATGTTAAAGTGAAACACTGACAAAAATAAATCTGCAGAAATCTGTCTCATGATATATAGTTTATTCAATTTTTTTTGTCTTCTATAACTTTAAAGTTTTTCTTTATATTTAAACAATAATTGTTTTTTATGATTTTATTTGATTTTTGTAGTTGAAGTCACGCACATTTCTTCAAGTTTGTTAAGCTGCGAGTCCAGCCATCACATTTATTTGTCTATTTAAACCACAAAACTCACCAAAATGTTTTTAAAGTATGTTAATAAAAAATTGATTTCATTGTTGTGTATGATTTTTTTCCTGACACATATATATTTTTAGTGAGTATGGCATTCTAAACCTAGTTTTTGTTGTTTCAGACTTGAATCAATGTGCATACTAGTCCAGACTCATTAGCACATAAAGCTAGTACAGATGGATTGTATCCCCTGTGGGGAAATGACCCAGCATAGAGCGGTTTGCTTATTGCTTTGGTAACTGTAGTGAAAACACTTTGGTTTTAACTACGCTCACAATACTAAAATTATGTAATGATTCCAATTCCTACTTTACATTTTTTAGGCGATGTAGTTTTTGTCGAAGATGAAACACAAAAAAACTGGATAGGATTTGTAGGGTTGGTTATCATCTCGACTCAAATCGTAACTTTTAGGGATTAGTTAAATGTTTTTTCCTAAAAAACTGCTGTTCTGCTAAATTGTGTAGTTGTAATATCTGTCAATTTTCTAAAGCAAATTTTATGTTTTTCTGTGTCACCAATAAAGAGATAAGGTTGGAGAACCAGCACCAAATGACAGAAACCTGCAGTTTAAGCACATGGAAATGGGAAAGACACTTTCTCCTAAAGTAAAATCAAGTGCTTGGAAATGCATTTAAGGCAAATAGCCACCTTCAGACTATAAAATCTTTATGAGTTGTAAACAGCTGGAGTTCAAAGTGTTGTCTGTTTTACTGCCATTTATGGACAACTGTCCATATTGTACAAAGAAAAAAAAACGGAAAGAATTAAATCTTTTAACTTGTGTTGCTGCTTTTATTTTGATTTTCTTTACACTTTGGTTAACATAAATCAGTTGTGAGTGATGTCTTGCACTGAAAACTTCCACACTGGACAAAGATGAGAGTCAACAAACTGGTTTTTGCATGATGTCCTCATTTGACCTGTGAAAAAAGAGATGTTTTCTGGTCTTTGTTTCTTTCCAGTTAAAACCTGGCCAGTTCCAGTCTAAAAACAATCAGTGTGCAGCTTTTCCTTGCATTGCAGAAAAACATAATAAACCCTAACCCTCCCACAGTCCAAAAACATGCTTCATAGTTTTATTGGTCACTCTAAATTGTCCCTAGGTGTTCGTGTGTGCGTGTGTGTGTGTGGGTGTTGAATGTTCAACAATACAGGATACATCTTGTTTCAATATTTTACTCTGAGCTTGCAAGCTTGGGAGTAAATAGATTTGGAGCCAACTTTTAGGAAATTCTCAATGGTGACTGGAGCTGAGACTCAATTTTTTAGTTTGGTTTAATGAACATGCAGCCTCTTAAAAAAACACTTTCGTATTTTCCTATTTCGATGATGTGGTTGATGTTTTAGGTGAGCTGAGCTGCTATTTTCATTGGTGTTGTCCTTCTGGCTCTTAAAAGTTTACATAAATAGAATTGTTTTCCCCTCTAATCTGATCTGCTTTAGTCTTTGTGGAAAGTTACAGAAGCCTGAATAACTGAACTGCCTAACTGGTTATACAACATTTTTAAGTTCTCAAAGTCAGTCTTTTTTAGGGGAATATTTAAAAAAGAGAAAACAAGTTTAATCCTTCACGATTATCCTTTTATTTTTTGGTTTATGTCTATTAAAAATCAAACTTTTTTCTCTTTTCTTCTCTTTTAGGGTTTAAATCCTCATCGCTTGTCAATCTGATCAACATGGGCTGTTGGGTGCGCTCGTCCTTCCTGTCCCCTACTCTGAGGCTGGCGGTTGTCGCAGTGATTCTTCTCCTAAAGCTCCACCCCTCGCTGGGTGGCGCCCCCCCTGAGCCGAGCTTGGATGGGTCCGTTCTGGCGATTGCCACAAACAAAAGCGAATGCAGCAAACCAGAAAAATGTTCAAATGGGGTGATCTTGCCTATTTGGGAACCCCAGAACCCATCCTTTGGCGACAAGGTTGCCCGGGCAACAGTTTACTTTGTGGCTCTGGCATACATGTTTCTTGGCGTTTCAATCATTGCAGACCGCTTCATGGCGTCAATAGAGGTCATCACATCACAAGAGAAAGAGATCACCATTAAGAAGCCCAATGGAGAAACAACCAAAACTACTGTTCGGATCTGGAACGAGACTGTCTCCAACCTCACCCTCATGGCTCTGGGCTCTTCTGCTCCTGAAATCCTTCTGTCCGTCATCGAGGTTGTGGGTCATGGGTTTCATGCTGGCACACTGGGCCCCTCCACTATAGTCGGTTCTGCAGCATTCAACATGTTTGTCATCATCGGGATCTGCGTCTACGTCGTGCCCGATGGCGAGACGAGGAAAGTCAAGCATCTACGAGTCTTCTTTGTCACAGCCACCTGGAGTATCTTTGCCTACATCTGGCTGTACCTGATCCTGTCAGTGATCTCTCCTGGGGTCGTGCAAGTGTGGGAGGGTCTGCTCACGTTCCTCTTTTTCCCCGTCTGTGTGGTGTTTGCCTGGGTGGCTGATCGACGCCTGCTGTTTTATAAGTATGTGTACAAGCGCTACCGCACTGGAAAGCAGCGCGGAATGATCATTGAGACCGAAGGCGACAGACCACTCCCCTCCAAGGTAAAGTTACAGGAAAAAACAGCTTTTTCGTACAGTTTGTGTAATATCCACTAACATGATTGATTTCAATGAAAAAAAAAAACTTTCCATCATAGGTTATTAAATCAGTGTTAAATCAGTGTGCAGTTTTTGCCTTCACTCCACTGAATTTTCCTCTTTTTTTACATCAAGGTTACAGAGCTGGCTCATTTGAATTAAACTGAAGTATGAAAGTTGAATTGCAAATTAACATTAAAAGTGCTAGAAAGCTATTTAATATTTTGCAAACAGATTTGCAAATTTTCTGAAGCAAATTCCTTTTTACCAGCCTTTAAAAGTCAGTGTATTGGTGCAATCATGAAACTTAAACTATCCCTAGTTTCTTCATTGCAGCAATATGTGAAAATATTAATGGAATTTAAAATAATAATAAATATAGTTAATAATAATAACATTATTTCAATTGTAGCATTTATTCTACCAAGATTGATTCAACTTTTGATGCAATCAATAGTTCAAAATGACCCAATCTATAGCTGTTTGAATGTTAAAAAGTAAAAAAAATAAATAAATAAAAATAGAAAAGTAGGGCTATTAAATGAAAATCAAGTGAAATGAAACATTGTTTTTATTGAAATATTATGATGTCACATAAGACTAGGCCAGTTCAAAGTAGATCATGGGCTACATCTAGCTATTATTTATTTGAAAAATGGCACAAAGAACGAACCTTGTGTCTTTCATACAGTAAAAGCTAACATATCTAAAATATAAGGGTGAATAAAGACAGGATTCTTGCCTGATGCTCAGAGCAATGCGCGAGTCACTGAGCTGTCAATCAAAAGACTCCAAAATCGATGGAAACTAACGTCTCAAAACTGTGTCCCACATAGAGCATTTGTGACAGAAGTGCAAACAAAATGTCAAAAATCTGATAAGAGCGCTAGGGTAAAAAATGCCAGGAAAAAAATATCCTTACCAATTGTAAAACAGAAAAGGAGAATTACATGGAAGCAGAAACTGATATTTTGTACAAACATTCATTTGTTTTTCTTGATTGTCAAGCTTTTTATATAAATGTTCATGGCTTTAGTTTCAGAGATTTATAATCTATCCAATCTGTAACAATTGTTGTAATAGTTGTCACAGACTATAATGAGCCTATAAATGCTCATATTTATAACACATATGTGCAATAACAGACTGTAATGATCAAGGTTAAGAGATAGCATCACGGAAATCACTAACAGCACAAATGTCATTAGGTATATTTTCTTCATTTAATTTCCTGTTTTTACTGTTATCTGATGCTTTGAGTGATGATGCAGTGCAGCACAGCAAATGACAATTTCATTAGGAAAACAAGAGAGTGTTTGTGTAAGTCAGAGACTCCTGTGCTTTTTCCAAATTTACACAGTAAATGTAAAGGTTTTGATGACAATATTATGTAGGCTATTAGTAACTCATTGGTAGAAATATCAAAGGTGTTTAATTAAAAAATGACCTTCATAATTATTTTCATTAGGGTAGAAGAAGAATAGATAAAAATAGATTATGGTTTAAGATTAATGCTTTATTTCAATATAAAATAATGCAAATTAGCCTAGCTGTCAATATGCTTCTTTTTAGTAAAAATACTATACACTATTACTACTTTTGTTTAAATGCATGTTACAATCTCATTTCTTTCTTTTTCTTTGTTACCAGTATTCCCTAAAAATCCCAGGAGAATTTTACACAATAAAAGCATTAAAAAAAGCCTTCTAACAGTGGGGGATAAAAATCATTGTCTTTGTTCCAAAGATGTTGATCAGTAGCAGTGATGTTACTGTTACTCATTTAAATTTCAAGGTGGACATCGAGATGGATGGAAAGATGTTGAACTCTCATGGCGTTGACTTCCTGGATGGTCCTCTGGGCATGGATATAGATGAGAAGGATCTGGATGAAGAGGAGACCCGTAGAGACATGGCAAAGATCCTGAAGGAGCTTAAACAGAAGCACCCAGACAAGGAGGTTGGTGAAGTTTTCCTTTATGAATTTTTTTTTCTATCTACTCTGTAATAAGGATGACAAAAGTTACCACATTCTCAACGGGTTGAACAAATGCTGCAACTTTAAACGCAAACAACTTACTATAAATTGTGAGAACTGTAGCAATTGTAGCAACTGTAGAAATTTTTAAGCTTCCTAGACGTAATACAGGAACCAAATTAACCTTTTTCTATTGGATGCAACTCTATCATAAGCAGTTATTTAAATGGTTAAACTCTAGATTACATATAAAACCTCAGCATGTTGTGAAATAATTTGCTCATGTGGTCACTGTCAGGAATAGTTTTATCTGGACTGATCCACTAACATTGTCTCTTTGAGACTAGAGTTTGCTAAAAACCCTAAAAACCCACATGTTGGTCTGCTTGCATTTCAACTAGACTGCAGTGTATTACAATCTAAGCTCTATTAAGCTATTAAGAAAAAAACAGAAAAGAAGTAAGCCAGGACGGCAAAGTTGTGTAAGCACTTTGCCTTTTGAGTTTAAAATAAAGAGTAGAGCATGAATTCAAAGATAGGTGAATCAATCAATGAATGCTTTTTCATGGGCAGATGTATATGCCAGAGAGTAGACGACTATGGACTATGAGTTATTTTATATTTTTTGATTGAAGTGTGTTTTGGATATTCTGACTCCAGACAACCTATTGTTGTAATTGTGTGGCAAACACAACCATATGAATGTGTAAAATCTTTGATCATTCTACATGTAACTATCCTAGTTTGAACAATCCCAAACAGGGTATCGACAGAAACATTTGAGAATAATGATAATGTATGAGAAATACAAGGAATTGTATTTAGTATTATCTTGCCTCGGCAACACAAAACCTTATTCATACATATATTTTAACTATTTATTGAACACAATTATTTAGCTCACTTATGGTTGTACTAATGCGTGGGTTATATCTGTTTGAAAGACCTATCCATGGCCCAGCTGCTATGTGGTTGTTGTGATATTTACAAATTGAAGATGCTTATACAACATTATTTTGTTGCTAATTATGGATTCTAGTAAGGGAACAGCAGCTTTAATGTATAACATAAATCAATATTTTTAATACTTGTGTCATAACATGTTTTTTTCCTACCAGGTTGAACAACTCATTGAACTTGCCAACTATCAAGTCCTGAGCCAGCAGCAGAAGAGCCGAGCTTTCTACCGTTGCCAGGCCACCCGACTGATGACGGGTGCTGGCAACATCCTGAAAAAACATGCTGCCGATCAAGCACGAAAGGCTGTCAGCATGCACGAAGTCCGCTCTGAGAATGATGATAACGATCCTATCTCTAAGATTTTTTTTGAGCCTGGGTCCTACCAGTGTCTTGAGAACTGTGGCACAGTGGCTGTGAACGTGGTGAGGCGGGGCGGCGACCTTGGCAAAACTGTTTCCGTGGAGTACCGGACGGAAGACGGCACCGCAAACGCAGGTTCTGACTATGAGTTCACGGAGGGCGTGGTGGTGTTCAAATCCGGCGAGACAATGAAGGAAATCCGCGTGGGGATCATTGATGATGACATTTTTGAAGAAGATGAAAACTTCCTCATTCACCTTTCCAATGTCAAAGTGTTGCCACCAGAAGGTGAAGAACCGCAAGAGGGCGAATCAGCTAACCACGTGGACTCTGTGGCCTGCCTCGGCTTGCCGGCTACAGCAACCGTGACCATATTTGATGACGACCACGCTGGTATCTTTACATTTGAAGAGCCTGTTTTCCACGTCAGTGAAAGTGTCGGCACCATGGAGGTGAAGGTGCTGAGAACATCTGGAGCTCGCGGCGTTGTCATGCTGCCATACAAGACGGTGGAGGGAACTGCTCGGGGAGGTGGAGAGGACTTTGAAGACACCCACGGCGTCCTTGAATTTCAAAATGATGAAATCTTGTGAGTAAATTTGATCATTAAAAATTAATATTGTCTGAAATGATATAGTACAGTACTTATCAACGTTTTGCTGTTGATGGTGTGAGAAAGCAGAGGTGTTGGTGGGATGTGGTGAGTACAATGAGCAGTGTGGTGGACTGCTCACAGAACATCTGGCAAAATCAGCAATCCCCCATCTCTTTATGCTTTTTACCTTCTCTCCATTTTCTACTTTAACCTGTGTTCTGACCCTTTCTGTCATTGTCCTGACAAGCTGCTGTTTGAGTGTGTTGAGATATTGTGTTATCATATATATACTCTTTGCCTCGGAAAACTGAGTCCGTGGTTGGATGATCCACGGTTTGAATTTTAACTAGTTGTGGAAACTTAGGGACAGCCATTTAGATCTCCCTAAATAAAACATGTAATGGAAAATGCTTGTCGCTGGAAACAGTTCAAGAATTTAAGTAGCAGGAGGTCAGGAAAATGTGAAGAACATCTATTCAGTCAACTTAATTTGGTTGCACAAAAGCTGCTTCAAAGGGGAAATCTAGTTGCCCTTTTAGCCTACTTCATGGAGTGTGAGAACATCCCAGAGCAACCAGTCGCTTTCAGCTGGAGGCTTTTTGTTCTGTTTTGTTCACGTAAAGGGCTTGCGGCTCTGGTGAAGTATCCCTGCTGTGAAATGATGCAGCAGCAGCTCAAAGCTCAGCTTAGCCACAATCTTGTTTAATAATGACTCATTGTAAGGGTTCTGATTGCTGTTTGACCACATTTCAGGAGGCCTCCTCAACACTAATGATTTCACTAACAGAAAACCGCTTAAATCTCGCTGACCCTCACACAGAGCAAAAAGCTCACTCCAGTTGTCATAGCGATGCTTGGATAGAACTGCTTGTACATAACACTGTTATGAACTCTCAGACTATTATATATTGTAGCAAGTGAAATGATGGTTAACTATGAAGCTTTAGTTGGAATGTTTGGTACCGTGATGTCATCATGCAGGTGGGTTTTCAAGCGGTGCAGACTTTGACAGATGACACCCTCCTGATGAGTTTCAATGTCCTCGTTGAGGTGGAGCAGATTGCTTTGTGCAAAATCATTGTTTTCCACCCAACAAGGTTGGCTGTTGGTTCCGCTCATACTTTTGTCTTTCTCCACACACACAGTGGGTGTGCCCAGTGTCAAGCTAAATTATTGCTTTTGCTGAAGTCCTCTACTCGTGGCCTGCTAAGCTCGTATTTTTAGCTATAATATCACAAATGCTGTATTGGCTAGTAGTGTAGTAGTTTGGCCTTCTTGCATTCTGTTTGGAGATATTTGGAGGAGGCATTGTGATGACATGGCACAAGCAGTCTGCGATCATGTTTGTAAAGGGGTGATGTCTTAGCAACAGTGGCTGATGGTGCATTCATACTTCACAGTTTTTGCTCTAAACATTCTGATTGCTCTTTTGGTGCAGAACATTCAAGGAGTCAAAAGACTGTCAGATTGTATACAATTCTTTGAAATTGGAAGGGCGGGGACGTTGGTTTCAAGCATAAAATGAATAACAGTGCTGAAGTATAAAGTTGATCAATCTAGAATGTTGGAAATGTTCCTCATTTGCTAACAGGTATAAATGAGGAATAGTTGCAACGTTACAATAATGGCCCAGTAACATATACAAACTATTACGTAATACTTAATAAAAATGTACTACCATCAGCTTCATTATCTCTTACTAATTAATAAGGCACATTTATGAATCCTCAACAAACTGTTAACTGCAATTTTAAGACACACGCCAATGGAAATCATGTTTCTGGTGTTTTTAACATGTTCTTGAACCACTTTTAATGATGGAGGACATTTTTTTTGTTGGAATTAATATTGCATTTCTGAGTACTCCTGAATTCAAATTGGGATGAATGAGGCGCAAAAAAAACAATGTTTATTCATATTATTTTTTTTCACTCTCTGATGTTTTTGATTTAATCAGAAGTGTGACACAGAATCACATCTGCAGTTCTCGCTTCCACAGCCTTATAGTCTAGGTAAATTAGGTTTTAATATGTTGTCCAACTAAATAAAGGATTTTACCTGCATACGGTCCATGTGTGTGTGTGTGTGTGTGTGCGGTTATGTGTAGAAAGGTGCTTCTCAGTGGTGGTGATGATACAGCCCAAAGAGATGTCACTTTAGTCATGGTGCTGTGAGTGGAAGGGGCCATTTTGTGACCAAGAGAGTGTGATCTTCACAGTTTCTCTCAAATCACTAATGTGGGAAGGCACAGTGAGGTTACATCATAGGACAAAATGTCAGCGTTTACATTAGCAAACACTTAATGGATGATATAAAATACAACAGGTGGAGATGCATGGGATATTGTGTTCCCAAACCCATTGTCCCCCCTGTGGGAGCATCAGCCCAATGTTCTCTGCTAACTACCTAATGGATGTCCACAGCAAGGCTGCATATTAGCACTTTCACAAAGCTGATTATAAAGACAATTTGTTGCAAGACAACAGCCTAATTATTTTGGGTTCGCGTTGCTGCCAATATGTTCTACCTCTCTTTTCGTCTCAACATATCCAAGTTTGAATCTAAGCTGAAGTGTTGTGTTCAAGATACCAGCCAGCACACAATCTTTGTTCAAACTTTTATTTTGCAGACTTTTTATGTTTTATTTCCACTTTTTTCTTGCAGGGATCAGTAACTGCAAACTCACTGTGGGGAAACTGGTTTTATCTCCAAAAGTATAAATATATCAGATGTCTGCCTTTTCGGTGTGTGTTTTCCTCAATGTGAAAGTGGTCCAAGGAAGATAAGACAAAGACAGGTTTTTATGTTTTTCTGTTGGTAGCAGCATCAGTAGCCTCTGAAAAGTCAAAGATAATTTCGTGTCCTTTAAATCACTCTTCAGGAACTCTTATGTTGAATCATTTGAAATTTTGCCGTAAAATTGACACTAGACAGTAGCTGGGTAGGCTCCAACAATCTTGTGCCACCAAACAGGAGTGAGACGATTTAGAAAAAAAAAATGTGTGCATGGGTGGCTTATTTGAAATGTAGAATATTACACACTCTTCCGAGAGCTGGTGCACATAAAAGGAGCATTCCATCCTGACTTCACTCCCTTAAGATAAAAATAACTGCTGTTGAAACAAATCCAGAAAGGTGTTTCTGTTTTAGACCAGGAAAATGAAGAGAACATTGCTGATGGATGCAGTTTTTAGCCCCTTCACTAAATACACCTGTCCTACCTTTTTTGTGTGGATTTTGATGTTGTTATTATAGATGCTAAAGTGATAAATGACTATTAGACAGTTTTCATTAGTGGTTTGCTTTTCGTTGTTTTGACTGGTGTTTTCTTGCTTTCTAACCTTTTATTAATGTCACTCCTAAACAATGACCTTTTACATGTTTTCAGCTTTTGAAGTAATCAAGGTTAGCATTCTGTGATTTCTGTTTTTTCCAACATGTTCATACTAATAATGCCAGTGCTGCAGGGATTCACTGCAATAAAGCTTTACCTTATTAAATTGTAATTATTATTTCTACTGTCACTGTTGGCCTGTAAAAGAATCTGATTAACCAAAGCTAACATAACAGTGGATTTCTAACAATATTGCAGGTGACAAAACAAATAAAACTTCAATGACACGCATGCATGACTATCACTGTTTCTTCAATAGTGCAGCAGGTCCGTTGGAGTTTGTATGAAATAAACTTAAATTTGCATTTCATGAGCTGTCCTTAAAGTTAGTGTTGCATGTTGGACCAAACTTTTTAAAATAAACATGTCTTGATTTTTTTTTCCCACAAAACACTGGTTAAAAACTGCCACTCATGTTCAAAAGGAAACACGAGCATGAAATAAACATGGAAAGACAGTTTTCTGTTGTAAAGGCTTTTAGTAGAGTATTAGCCTGAGACTGTACAGGACCAATCAAAGAGACAAAAATACAACTGAAAGCATTAAAAACAAACCAAAAGAAAGAGCAGCTGAAGTGTAGATGACCTGTTTAACACATTTTTCCATCTAAATCTGCTTTAAGTTTTACAGCTGAACCTAAGACTGCGCCAAATGTTTTACGAGTTAATGCACTTTCTCAGTTCCTTGCTATTACAGAATTACAATAACAAACAATTGTCATCCTATTTGCCCTTCTGTGTGTGATTTTGTCCAGAGCCCTTACTACCCCCCTTAAGTGGCTCTATTTTTGTTGTAGACAGTCCAGATGGAATTAGCAGACCACTTAATGCAAAATGGGCCAAGCATTTCGGTGCCTTTTTCCCCCCAAGCTGTCGAGTTGGAACATGATTTCTAGACTGGAAAAGAACAGACAGGTGAGATGTTATCTGCTAAAATAAACAGAGCAAAAAGTAAAATATTGCACACATGCTTTATTACTTATGAATGGAGCACGGAGCAGGCACTTCCGCTGAGAATGAAGTGACTCAGTGGTGGGAAAAGTGAATGAAGTAAAAAGGAATGTGGATGCACACCGACACAGGTGTTTGAAGGCAAGAACCTGGTTGCATGTTGACATTTGGACATAACTCATGCATCAACTCGGATATGCACTGAGTGAATTTGAGACCGTCTGAGGTTGTTTTTTAAGTGGAGAAACTTTGTACGGCTGGGAAATGAAATCAGGCTTCCTCCTACATGCACAGGCACACACAGCGAGCAGATTGGGACTTCATACTTCAATAACCAGCCCAGATTGGCCAGTTGAGAGATTTTATTAAAATGTAGGAATACGAGGATGTGTTTGCACGTGTTTATTTCTTTTTGTTTCTTGAAATGTACCTTTTTTTTAAACTAGATTTCCTGTACAACATAAGGGGGAAAAAACTGTTTAAATTTTATATAGTTTGGATGTAAGAACAGGCATCTTTTCAGATTTGATCTGCATAAAGTCACACTCTAATCAATATTTGATCGATTTTAAAAGCGTTCCCACTGGTCTTTTAATTATGATTACTCAGTTTTAAGGCAAAAAAAAAAAAACGGTGTTGTTTTCTAGGACAATTTTTGCAGAGCGGCAGTATTTCATTTGAAATTTGCCTGAGTTGTAGGAGGGACCATTGGTGCGAAGTAAGCCCGCCCCTTTATATTTTCCGCTAGCCTACAGCCGTTTGACCACATACCTGTGCAACAAAAATAACAGGAAAAATTGGAGCGACTCGGTCGTACAGTTTTGAGTCAGATGCCTGCTCAAACAAGGTAAACAAAAACCTACTGTTTGTGGATCTTTTTGTCAGCAAGTGGATGCATCGGAATGGAGCAGAGCAAGGAGGCTGTGGCTTGCTGTAGTAGCTTCTGTCACACCCACGAGCTTTTTACAACTGCTCCTGAAAAATTTGAACAAATAAAACTCAGAAATAAAATATTCAGCTTAAATTTCTTTATATGTCTGAATATCAGAAACAAAATGCCACAACAGCAAGAAATAAACATCAAAAAACACCATTTAATTCTTTGAAAACAACCATATTGTTTGTCTCAAGTTGCACAAATTGCCAAAAGTAGCTGCCCTAAATCCAAAAGCATACATGCATGAAGAAAGGATTTTATTGTCTCAGTTGAGGCATTGAAGAATAACAAAAAAGTAGAAAAATGGAAAAAAGAATCGATTTTTGAAAAACGAGCAAACAGCATCACCAAAAAAAGAAATGCGTGACCTCATCTTTTTAGAACAGTTCCCAATCACCTTGATCTCTAATACTCAGTTGCCTAGATTTCCACAGGAGCAAACAGATGCAATAAAGTGCACTCATTTCATATTAGGGTTAGCTGCAAATCCGGCTCCAATACACCCATCATCTGTGACAGCAGTATCATTGCTGGAAACTGAAGAAATAATTAGCAGAGCAGGACAACAAGTCTTATGGGAGAGCCTCATTTATCACTAACGGAGCACGGTTAATTGAAACGTTTTGTGCACTCGACTGGGCTTTGTGCTGCTCTGCTTTTGTTTTTAGTCCATTTTGTGGGTCCGCTGAACAATATCTGCCTGCACAGGCACACACAGGCTGGCTGTGCTTCCTGAGGTGTGAAGGTTACGTTCTCATGTTACAGAGAACGTTGTAATGCCGCCTCTCTTGGTAGAAAGACTCACACCTGTTACTGTGCTTGTGTTTGTGGGTGAGCAGAGGAGCAACTGTGTTTCTGCTTATACGACTGAAATGCTTGACGGATGAGATCGGACTCTGATGTCTTTATGAAGCCTTTAGTAATCCAGAAACCATTTTTTAGACTCCACTTAGGAAAATTAAATTATGGCAATGCACAGAAGAAGGAACAAAATAACTCAAAGTGCATTTTTATGATCCCACTAGTCTTTCTTAAGAATTGAAAAAAAGGGGGAATTAGAAAAATCAGCACACAGAATGAATTAGTAGTTAGGGCTGGTCAGTTGCCTGACAGATGAGCATTACCCAGCTGCCTTCACAGCACACAACTGCCCTGGTAACTGCTGGAAAGAGTCACTCAGACTCTCAGGTATGCAAGTGATTAGATGTAAGTGAGAATGGCAGAATGAAAAGAGGCCGAGCAGACAGTCAGAGACTAAATATTCATACCTGCCGCTGCTGCTGCCAGATGTGAGGTTGGATTCAGGGAAATAAATTCATCTGCAAAAAATAACACGCTTGCTTCCTGCTGCTGATACACCAAACACAGTTGATGAATTGGATGACACTTTGGTGAAGAACCCTGAAAATGGGCGATTCTGTTTTCTGTGCTGACATTTCTCCATTTCAGCTTTGGTTCCCTTTTTTTTTTTAAACCTTTTATATTCCATCGCAAGGGAACTGAGACACACATTTGGATTACGTTAAAAGCTTTGTCTTATTTTGCAGGGAAGCTTAATAACAATGAAAAGTCAATCGCATCTGAATCACTCTGAGGGAAGCGTCTTTCTTTTACCTCCTTTTTGTTTTTTGAACATAAAGTGAACATCGTACATACAAAATCCAATTCTTTTTTTATAACTTAAAATGGTTTTGGATGAAGCTCACTATTTTTTTAGTCCAAAATTATCTGAACATGATCATTTGCAGCAATTCCTTTGGTCCCATCTGACCAGATGACATTTTATCAGTTCTCCTCCTTATTATCTGCACCTTTATACAAGTAAATCCTTCATAAATCATGCATTTTTTTTACATTCTATCTCTGACAGTTGAAGTGTATCTATTTAAAACATTACAGACTTACCCCACCATTTTTAAGTGGGAAAACTTTCTGAATCTGTGACTATAAATGTGTTTGCCCCACCTCACATATTTCAAATGACAGATGTTAAAATGACAGATTCCATCAGTCACTGCTTCAGTTTGTTCTGTAAGGGAACAGACTGTGCCTAAAGCATCCACCATATCTTCAGATTCAGCTGTTTGCCTCTAAAGACCCATTCCAGTGAAAAATGTGTTTTCTGTGTTTTTAATATGTTCTAGTGGCATTTTTTTGTGGACATAAATAAAGAAAATATAGCTTAAAATTGCAGTTCTGAATACATCTTAATTCAAATCGTTGTGAAACAGGAGCAGATGAAAAAGTGCTGTTGGTAAAAGCTTGTAGCTGTGACGTAAAAGCTACAATTGTTAATGCCACAAGCTCCCTGCTCCGCTCCATTCTCATTCATTCTCTTGCAGACAAACAGATCCATACACATCTTTGTCTTTTCTCGTCTGAGCGATCTGGCCCAAAACTGTACGCTTGGAAAGCTTCAACATTGCCATTTTTGTTGCAGCGCTACTGTTAGGTTGTAGTTGTTTCTCCCGCTAGCTGTAAGCTAGTGGGAGAAAGTGTAAACAGATAGATGGGGGCAGGCCTACTCTGCGCAGAAGGTCCCGCTCACATCCCGCTCACAACTCAGAGGCAAATTTCTGATATAATTCTGAATCGCTGCAGAAACTATGTCCTAGAATATTTTTGTTTGTTAAAGTAATCACAATGGGATTTGGGTAATGACCACTTATTTTTGTAACACAATTTTCTTTCATGTTTTTTTTTTATGTTTTTATTTAAGAAAACACTGACATTAGTGACAGCATAAAATAGGAATGTCGCCAACCTGATAGAGCACTTGGGTCTACGTTAAGTGGAAACAAAAAAAAAATGGTTCAAATAAAAGCTTTTTACTTTTTTTTTAAAGATGAATCTTGGGATTTATCAAACACTGATTGTTTAAAGATAAAGGAAAATCAGTTCAAGCTGCAAATACCAAAAGGTGAGACTCCAGTTTTATTTATAACTTTAATCTATGAAGAATTTTCCATTATTCAGAATTTTTGCATTCCTTGCAGCATTATATTTTTTTTCTGACCTTTACTGGAAATCTGTCACACCAGCTTTATTTAAATCTTGTAGTAAATCCCAAGAGTTTCTTGTTAGTCTCAGATTGGTTTTAAGTGTTGACAAAAGGCTTCTAGAGCCTTGCTCCTAAATATATATTACTCATCAGCTTCAATGAAGCATCTCTTAGTCCAGGGGTCCCGAAATCCAGGCCTCGAGGGCCGGTGTCCTACATGTTTTCTAACCAACCTGCCATTGAAGCCCCTTATTGGCTAAACACCCCTGATCCAGGCAATCAGCAGCAAATAAGGCAGGGTTTCTGGAAAACCAGCAGGACACTGGATTTGAGGACCCCTGTCTTAGCCAATAAGCAATTGACCCCTGATTTAGGATTGAGGAACTCCCAAAAATCAAGTCTCACTATCACACTCTTATTTTCTGTTCTCCCACTTTCTTTGACGTTTTTGAATATTATTAGACTTATCAAATTACATAAATGGGTACGGCTTTTTAAGCCCTGATCAGACCGTTGGTGTCTTGGTCCGAATGACTTTCTGCCCTTCATTCAGTTGAAATCTGACAACATGCTTTTCTATGTGAGATTTTCTTTTTTGTAGACCTGATATGTGGTATTAAAACTGGACTCATCTGCCGTTTGTCCTCTCAGTTTGTCGCAGAGGCTCCACGGAGGCTGAAGAACTGCCAGATTTGTGTCTGTGTATGCAAAACTGACAGGTTAGGAGAAACAGATCGTTGTAGTTTATATTCTGCATCATTTCAGCTGTGTGTGTTAGGCTGCGGCTGTAACACCACACGTTTATTTTATAGCATTTTTCTGCGGTTTAAACGTTCAGAAATGCAGAACTCCCCAGGGGAGCACTGTGAAACACTCAGCCTGGACTGGGACTCATCCAAATTATGATGTGATGACACCCCACAGCATTTAACAGACACTTTTTTGAAAGCAATTTGGAGCTTGCTTTTAGTGTTGGGGGCACAGTGACTCGCAAACTAACTGATTGGAAGACTTCTTCTCAGTCACCAGACTACAGCCACCTTTAGCTGATGGATGTGGCATTTAGCCTTTGTTTTAAGTTTGATGGGGTGTTTCTTTTTGTTTTGTTTACAAAGAATGTTAAAAAAAATTCTCTGACCCGCCATGGAAGTTTTGACCTCTTAATGAATACATAGAAAATAAAAACCTTTAAATTATTTGCACCTATAGAGGGTGCTTATTAGAACTGGAAGTCATTTTTTAATTAAAAATTGCTTCAGCACACTTGTCTCCATTTAAAAAATCTCCCTCAGTCCTGCAGTTTAGAGATTAAATCTGGGGTTGGCTCACATTCTGGTCTGTATCCATTTGTGCAAGTGTGCAGCAGGGGATGTAATTTAGTTATGAGGCACAGACAGATCATATTTGTGTTCTTACAGAGTCAAGTCCACATCTCTTGTGTGTGTTTGCGATAATTTGTTCGTGTTTCTAATTAACTCATTAGCGCTTACCCCACCAGCTGAGGACTCTGGCTTGACTTCTCCTTTCTTCTCAGTTTTTTTTTTTTCTCTTCTTCCTTAAAAATGCCCTTCTATTAGTGCGCTGTTGCTGCGGGTAACCGCAGCCATGGCTGGTGCAGTATGCGGTCAAACACTGCCAGTAGTAGTAAAAGCTCAGACTATTTCACGCTCAGATGGGCCTCTCTCCTTTTCTCCTCCGCCTATTGTGCTGTTTGGACAGGAAAAAGCAAGAAAGGGAGAAAAGTTTGAAGAGGAAAAAAAACTAGAAATCAACTGATGTAAAGAAAAAGTTGGCTTATAAGAGTGCACGAAGGGCAGTAAGGGGGGGAGACAGCAGAGGGCTTTGTATAAAAGATAACATGGTTAGATAAACCTAATTAGAGAAGCATCTGACTGATCTGCATTTTCCATAATGGAACATGTTTTTTTCTAATCGATGTTACCTTTCTGTTCTCCTCCACCCACCATCTATTTTACATAGCATCCAATCATCCATTTATCTGCAGAGCCTGTAGAAGCATTTAGACATCAGATGATCATACTACTGCTATTTCCCTAATTTTATAAAAGCAAGAAGGTAATGAACGTTTGTGGCTTCAGTGTCATGGATGCAGTGTAAGCCCAGAGACGGTTTTCCAACATACAAGTAGGAAAAGTGCAAAAATAAATCTAAACTACGTGTACTTTCATTTTTTCCCCTTTTTTTTATTTTAAATTGATATTCTTAGCTCACATGCTGGAGTTACAGTAGCTAATAAGTAGCTAATATAAATGCATTAATGCGAAGAAACAACAATCTGATGTATTAGCATTCGACTTAAACAGTTGAGGCCTCCCTAGAGATGAACCATGGGCTGTTCGTTCTATTTAACTCCCTCCATCCTTGTCTTTCATTGTGATAAATGGAGCCAGGCGCTTTTGCAGAGATCCAGCAGTACTAACACATCCTCTAGAATGTAATCGTAGATGATGAATCATGGATGGGACCACTTACTGTGGCTACAGTTCTGCTAAGGCTAACTTTGACTCCTGGCCGCATCGACACCACTGTACAGCATTGCTCATTCGTTGACTGCCTGAAAGCTTTTTTTTCCTGTCTTTTTTTATCTCCTGCTCTTTCATGTGCTGCGACTATTTTCTGTTTACAGCATGTAAACACGGCCAGTTCAATTTCAGCCTGAATGCAGCTAAGAATTCTTCCAAAAAAGGATGAGCTTGAGTGTGGCCATATCAAGCCATTGCTAATTTTGGCTTTAGAGTGATTGTGAGCCATTTTGTAATGCTTTACAGATAGCCTTTAAAAGAATGGAAGTATTAAAAAAGCATGTGGCCTCTTGTGTTTTTGATTTTTTTAACATGTTCTTGTGACATTTTTCCCGTTCTGGAGGACATTTATAACCCTTGTGCTATTCTAGGCACTTTAACATTGGAAGAGGGGTCATCTTGACCCTACAAGACAGTGCGCTAAACCTTTAGCCACCTTTGTCATGGTGCGGATAGCACGTCAATGTAAGGATCGGGTCATCTGGACCCCATAGGATAGCACAAGGGATAAAAAAAATATGAACTCAAAGTAGCATTTCTTAGGATTTCTTTATTCAAATTGTTTCGAATCAGGGGCAGATTCCTCCTGAATGCTGTTGGAAAAAAGCTTGTTGATGTGACAAGGTCCTACAATGACAAGCCACAAGCTTCCTTCTCTGCTCCATTCTTATGCATCTACTTGTAGACAAATACATCCATGTATGTCTTCATTTTCTTCATCTGAATTGGCATCTGGCTCAAGGATTGCTCACTAAATGTTCACCATTTTATTTGCGCTGTTAATGTTAGGTAGGTGTTTTGTGGGAGTGTAAACAAAGGGACGTTGAGAAATGGGACAGACTTACTTTGCGCCAAAGGTCCTGCCCTCAACTCATAGGCACATTTCTTGTGGCTCTGCAGAAACTATGTTCTAAAAAGCAACACAGGTTTTTTTTTGGCTAAGAATGACATATTCATAAATAAAAGACAGCTGGTAATTATTTTACAATAGATCAAAATATGATCAGAGTGGGACCTGTGAAAGCATATGAAAAACATTAAAGCTTACAAAAAATGTTACTAATATAAAAATACATAACCCATGATAAAACAAACATGCATTGCAACACTTGATATCAAATGACAAAAAAAAGCCAAATTTATCACCATCCATCTTTTCCAACCAACATTTATCAGATTAGCTCTGTAAGAGGAAACCTCACCTTAAATTGTTTAAATGTATTCGATCAATTTTAATTAGGAAGGGATAAGTTGTATTTGCTGGTTATTATTTAGTAACAAGATATCTGTTGTTATTAAATTTGTATGTGTTCTTCATCTTTTTATGTCTACGTGTCCTCCTTTTTACAACGTCATCTTGAGCCCAACATTCTGCCTTGTGAATCGCAAGTCCCTTGACGTTCTGCACCAAGATTGCCACCGCAGCTGAAGTGTGAAAAGATACTAACGGTCTGTTGAACACTTGTGCTTTGACTGCTACAGGTGAACAAAGGCTGTTTGTAGATGAATAGCAAGATAAGCTGAGAGCTTTGGCTTTCCAGGGGAAGTTAAACTGATTTGTGGGGCTTGATGCAGAGGAGGATGTCTTCTCTGGACGTATTAGCTGGAATAAATGTATCTGATAGCAATGTCACTGACAGTAGTTCCTGGTCCTGTGATAGCTGCATGACTTGCTGCATGAGCAAAAAAGAAATACACATCATGCCGCCCGGTCAACTGCTGAGCTGAACACAACACACACACACAAGAGCACAAAAACACTGCAGTGGCTGCAGTGGCTGCAGTAAGAGCTAATCTATGCAAACTCCTCTGCAAAATCCTGGGCTTACTGAGATCTGATTCCAATTCACCAGTCTCTTTCATCTCCCCTCCTTGTCTCTCTTTCTGTAGTATCCTAAGCTGTAAATATTATATCCCATATGCTCCCTCATGGAAAGCAGCTGATAAGAAGAATACAGGCCCAGATCTGTATTAGATTTCACCTATTAAATCCTCTCAAGTCTTTAAGGGAATTTGGGTAAAGGGGTGGGTAAAGCCTTGAGATTTTCAAAGCTGCAAGAACACAAAATCTCAGATTTACTAAGAAATGGTGGTACACTTTAAGATTTAAAGCTTCACCTAGCAAAACGCAGCAGAGCATTTCCTTCATATTGTTGCAAAAAGTGCTTCGGCTAAGCAAGTCTCGTTCATCAAATATGTAAATATAAATCCTTCTCCTTTTTAAAGACGGGTTATCTGTGCAATCAAAATCTGGATTTACTACTCCAGTTTGTAGTTTTACACTCACTCATAGAAATGTTTAACTTCAGATTAAAGAAATTTAGAAATGTATTTCATTGAAATTTGCACCAGACATGCAAACTGTCACTAACTGTTTGTATATGTTGTACCAATGCAAATTTGTTTAGAGTATACTAAACCCCAAACATAAAACCACATTACTGAATCAAAATTAGTAATATTTTATAAATCATTAATTAAAATACTCACTGATCCTTTGCTGTATCTTTCCTCACTAGCTGGGACTGGGTTAGGTCTTTTTTTCTCCACAATAGTGGGCATACTGTACTTTATCCATTTTTTTAGTTTACCTCATTTTCCACAACACATTTTGTGTGTTGCAGGCACCAAATCCTCGACTTTTTATCTTCTGGATTTTAAAGATGCCTTGTAAATAAACAGGAGCTTTTGGATATACCACTATTTTACATTTAAGCAAACATGGTCGAAGCAAAAGTGTGTGGCAAGGTGAAAAAGCTTGCTTTATATTTATTATTTTTTTGGGACATATGTGTTGAAAGTCAAAAATGTCTGTCAAGTCAGTGAATTTGTGCTAACAGGTGAGCAGTCAGATACATCCAGTGTAAGAAACTCCGAAGTAAGAATGTTTTTTTCTGTCATCATCTCAGTTTTTGAGAATTTGTGCAAAATTAACAGTTTGCACGAAAGCTCAAACTCTTTTCACCTATTACTTTATCAATGTCTTCTGCATTGCTTCAAATATTGGTCATGCCATGATTTAAAATAAAGCTCATCTCAATCTATTGTATGTTTGTTTGAGCTCACAGAATGTGTAGTTATATTTTTTTAGGTCAAAAACTTTAATGTCAAACAGGATGTTAAAAAATGGTAATTTGAAATGAATTATATTTAGAAGATTTCATTTATATGAATATTTGTATCTATTTTTTTAGGGTAATATCTATTTGGCCAGTTCGGAAAAACAAACTGCTATTCTGTGAGTTTTTTTTTTACTGTAAACCACTAATTTTTTATTAAGAAACAGTTTACTTAACTTAAGAAGACTGATTGGGTATAGAAGATAGATTGATGAATGTTTTTTTCTTCTTCTTCGTTGTCATCTCCTTCATCCCCCAAGCTGGTTTTGAAACTGTAAGTTGTGAATCAGACTCATTATCTATTTCTGTAATATCTATCTAAAAAGCAGGCTGCATCTATAAATAATTTAAACTCTAATGTGTATAAAATTGACATTTCTTCTTCTCATGCATAATGTCAAGTTATTTTTGCCCCACTTGAAGGGGAAAGCATCAAATGGAGGAAATGCCAGCAGGACTCCACTCATGACTCAAGAACTCCATGAACGTGTCTCTTTTCTTTATTTGTATTTGATTTTGGACAGAGACCTTTTCCAGTGTTAATGAGTGGTTGAGGAAACCAAACAAGGTGAAAAACCTGTACAGAAATAATACTTATGAAAATATATTCTGTTTTACAATTAAATTACAAATAACTATACTTTACATTTCAAATAACAAAATATAATATTTCAAATTATCAAGTTTCACACAACAATAAACCATGATCAATTAATCAAGCAGACAGAAAATACATTTCAAAACAATCCACGTCTAAAGCGCACCGATAACGCGATAGACAGCTGATTTCTAAAGGCGCCCCTGAAACAGCTGATCAACCCCCGATCACTTCCGCATCTTACCGGCTGCCTCTCCACTTTTTTAGATGCCTTGGGGTGGATTTTCCTTTCATCTGACGGTTGGTCCGAACGTCTGCTTCCTTCAGCTCGCCTGTCAGATCAGTGATCACCGCTTTTGCGCGACACGTAAATCACCATGCGCTTACAGGCACGCTGACGCGGACTTAATTAATCTCACCTGTTGCGGTTGACCTATTTTTGGAATCTTATTTTTCTTTTCAAATATTATTCTTAAATTTTATAAGTCACTTTCGAAATATTCAATTTCCACCCTGATTAATCCTTTTTTCCACCACTTTAATTTACATATAAAAATTTTTATTTTTATTTTTTTTTTTTCCCCCCATCATTAAGTGAGTTTTGACCTAACACATAATATTGAAGGTGGTTAAAGAGCATTCGTTAGTTTTTTGAAAAGTTGGCAGGTCAATTCTTAGTAGAACCAATGAAAATTGAATTAGACTTTAAATTTAATGCTTTGAATGATCCGCTACACCCCAAAAAAAAGAAATCTCCATATAAATGCAGCCCGTTTCACATTTGTTCACACTAATGCAGCAGATAAGGCAGACATAAATCTTTGTCAGTTCTGGACCCATTGGGATCCAACCCCACTCTCTCTTTCTCTCTCTCCATCCAGTGAGGGAATTCCCTTATGGATGTACTGGTAGAGACCCAGGAGAGGGGTTTTCTGTGTGAGAGATTTACCTTCCTGCTCTCATGTCACCAGACAATGAATTTCAAATATGGTAGCCAGACGAGAAGAAACTAGTATTAGTTTAGTCAATGCATAAACAGCTTTTATGGGTAAAATAATATTTTGAGACAACATCTTTACTAAATTGTTTGAGCCCAAAGCTCAACTATAGCCTTAATAAATACATAGTTTTGGCCCAAATTGTGGTACGTCTTAAACAAGGAAAGCTCTTTCTTTAGCCAATTGATTGGACATCTGGTAGGGCTTTAGATTCCTCCATTTGACTCAACTATTGGGATCATATAGTGTTGGATTATAAAAAAAAGAACAGATTCTCTCTGGATTAGCACCCTGTAGCTCATATAACACATCATATTGATGCACATTACTGTTAACTGTATTCAGTTGTAGAATCCTTATTCACTTCTAAATGCTACTTGTCTCGGTTGAAGTGCTGATTACACCTTTGAGGGCACATAAGCTCATATGTAAACTCCATTTCTGGGTGATTTTAAATTGAGAAGCAAGAATCACATTTTGGTATTTATCCTAATTTACAGATAAAACACGCAATTTCATTCACTTGCAGCTCAGTTGACCACATAGTCATACAATTGACAGCTGCCTAACTACGTCAGCAAACTAAAATGAACAAAGTACAGTTATATATGTTCTAGCAATATTAACAATATTTTTTCAGTAAACAATTTCGAAAATGAAAAAAGAGTCAAACTTAATTTAAAACCTTATTTTATTATTGATGTTACTCTATATTAGAAACATTACGACACTGTAAATGTTTAATGAATTTGCTTGTTCCTTTTTGAAGCTTTGGAACATATCAAGATTAATTCACGATCAAGCTCATAAGAAATTATGCAAATGTCCAATAATCCTTATGTTAAGCTTAACCATGATCCTCAAATGAATTCAAAATATAAGTGATCCTAAAATAACAGCATTTCAGAGGGTAGTTGGAAAATATGCATACAAAAAGAGAGAGTCAGAGAAGGAGAGGAAAAACAAAGTGTCAGTGTCAGGTTCCTTATATGCTGGAGGACCACACTGTCCCACAGAGCCCTGGTGGCCCTGCTGCTTGTCTCTGTGGTGACAAGCATCTCCCCAGTGAACCGTGATTGA
Source organism: Oryzias sinensis (assembly GCA_037389245.1). Classification (NCBI taxonomy): domain Eukaryota; kingdom Metazoa; phylum Chordata; class Actinopteri; order Beloniformes; family Adrianichthyidae; genus Oryzias; species Oryzias sinensis. Next base: position 15,313,414 of record CM074500.1, read on the forward strand.
ATGGACTGTCAGTGAGGAGAGGCACTGTGTGATATTGTGTGCTCTTTCAGAACGCTATGTGATTTCACATTTTAGCAATGTAAAATTCCAATCATTTTCACAAATTCTTCCAAATTGTGATTTTGAAGATGGCAAAATAGGTTCCTGAAACTGAACATTGGGAATGTTTTATTATCTGTTTTTTGAATGCTTGTGAATATCAGTAGCTAACAAAATGTCAAAGGATATCAGTAAATGTTGGGGTTTGGTGCTTATCAATGATAAACTGTCTTTTGGTCCAAAGGGTGCTGTTGAGGTGCTGTTACAGAGTGTATAGAGGGGGGATTTGGAAACACATGTAGCTGCAAATACACACCCATACACTTATACATGTATTGATTTTTAGAAAGGAAAGCTGTGGTGCATTCAAAAGAGGCAGCAGACCTAAAGTTGACGCATGAATCCCATTTGGTGTGAACGCAGCATTACACCGAACTTGTTCATAAATGTTGGACTTTTCTCTTAAAAGTGCGACTTATACACTGGAGCAATTTAGATATATATTATTTTCTTCTTTATTATGCATTTTTTGGCTCCTGCGACTTATACTCCGGAGCAACATAATATGTTTGGGACACATATTCTACTACAGTTGGAACATCATTGCAACAATCTCCCAATACTCAATAGTGGGAAATGCACTATCTATTGCTAAATCAAACAAAAAGAACATTCAAAGTTCCCTATTTATCAGATGTTGACTGTCATATCAATAGTGCAATATGGCCATTATAGCAACAAAAATTTGGTGTTGTCTTTGGAGCAAACATCTCAGAGTGAGGGGTTAATCATATGGTTATGTTTTGTGCTGAATTATGTGTTTGGTTTGTGCAGGAGTCACACATGTTAGCCTTTCCATTACTTAAACATTCCCATCAGAAGATTAGATTATTGACTTAATAAACAGGATCTGAGCTGTGACACTGTTAGTCTGGCTCTCTCTGAATGAGGGATATCAGCTGATCTTGTTTCCAATGTAGCACACTGACTCCCATGATGCTGTGGAGAACAAGAAAGGGGAGTGATGAAAGCCTCAGGCTCTTCTTCTTTCTTTTTTTGTTTTATTTTGTGCCCCTTTCACGCGTTCCCGTTCATTCCAACCTATGTTCTATATACTTATTGCTGTTCTTGCTTTATACATTTCAATAGTTTTCAGATTATCTCATGAAGAACATGAGATGCTCACACACAATGATACACTAGAGTATTGCTTTAATTGGTAAAACAAACTTTTTAGTGTTTTAATGACTATATCATTCAGAAACTCAACTTTGAACTCCAGATAATGCAATTTACAACTATTTAACCTTTTATATCAGACATAAAAAAGTTGCATGTCTCTGTGAGCTCTGTAAACCTGTGGTATTAGTGTCCCAGTTTTATTCAAGGTTCTACCTTTATCCATGAGTCCAAGTCTGGTTTTGTCCCCTGAGCATTGCAAAAAAGAAAAAAAAGAAATATGAAGTATTGTGTCCATTTGGATTTTCAATTTTGTTTATTTGTAATGGGGACATTCCCAGCTGCTGCCATTTCAAGGCAGAATGCAGGAAAACCATTTAAACCAAGTAGAGCTATTATTAGTTTTGTTAAATAAATCTGTTTCAAATGATTCAAGGATATTATCCAGAGGGGTCCACATTATTCAGAAAAGTCCATGTTTTTCCACTACATTTTAAAAATGGCTCATTTAAACCATCAATACCACCGCAATAAATAAATAAATAAATAAATAAATAAATAAATAAATAAATAAATAAATAAATAAATAAATAAATAAACAAATAAATAAATAAATAAGACAAAAGAAAAACTCCAATAGAACCAGATTTGATTGGGGCCAAACCTCAAAAGCAATGCTAACAGGTTACACAGTAACAAATGCATTTACAGATAAAATTAGAGACAGAAGCTGCCTTAATTATGCCCTGGCTTTGTAGACCTAAAGCAGCCAAACTTGAGAAGAAAGGAAGGATGTGGGTCAAGTGTACACAGGAGGCTTCAGTCATGATCTATTTATCCATCCCTTTCCTGTACCTCCTTTAATCTTGCTATGGGGTCCCACCCTAGGTGTCCACACTTACGTCTGTTTTAGTGGTATTAATCTGTTTTTTCATGTGTTGCAAAAAATGTGGGAGTTACACATAGGCCTATTGTGAATTGTATTTTAATGCAGGTAACGATTCTGATGTGGCTAATGTATACCGTGTCACAAACAAGTTCTAGGTTGTGTCTGAATTCCTTCACTACTCACTACTTGATGTATTATAGTGTTCATCATTTTGTAGAGCTGTCCAAATCTTCAATTCCAAAACCCAGTGCTCAAGGAAATTTCTGCAAAAGAACAATGTGCCCTGATGTTCACTAGATTGGTGAATATGGACCACAATGCATCAAATTTAAATGATTTTTCGTGTTAAAAAAACGTATTTACATTTATTTTTTAACAAATCATTAAAGTTTTTTAAACACAGTAAATGATAAATAGTCTTTGTAAAATGGTAAGTTGCGTATACTTGTACTGTGCTTTTCTACTTTCCTCGAAAACCCAATGTGCTGTACAGTCACAGTCCCATTCACCCATTCACATGTCTTTTTGACATAAGTTCATAAATAGACCATTCATTGACGGTGCGCCTTATGATCTTGTGTGCCCTATGGTGCAGAAAAAAAAATTGGATTTCTGGTGGAGCCAGGTATCATTTCTCTCCCATGATGCTGATTAATCTTAATAAAAGCAGCACAAAAAAGTTGTTAAAAGGTCCTTTTTTCTTGTAGAGTTCTGGGTGGGTTTATGGAAACAGGAAACTAAGTGATTAGTGAAAATTCCTGCAGTTTTTTTTTAAAGTAGCACATGGAATGAATTCCTTTTTTCCAAGGCTTGCAAGGAAAATTAAACAGATCCAGGAGATGCCTGTCAAATCACAACCACGTGGATTTAAAAGTTTTAATGATCATGTTCACACTTTTTATGAATTTCACTGCTGGATAATTTATTTGTATCAGATTTCTATGTGTCAGTTGGCCACTGTCCTCCATGGATCAGTGTAGGAGGTTTGTGGGAGTCTTGTTCATGTTTTTATTTGCTGCATGAGAATTTTGATTACATTTGATTCAAAAAGGAGGCAGCCTGAGGCAGTTAGGATCACTGGCACCACTTGGTGCAGGTGGGAGTAAATGACAATCAATAGCACTGCATCAGAAAAAAAGGATAAAGCAACCAGTGCTGTATTAAATAAAAAGGAATGCGGGATCTTCCAGTGGGCCTGCTGACTTTCTGGAGAAATAAGAAATGGAAAATAAATGCTAATTTTAGTTCAGAAAGTGGCTTTGTGGCATGCAAATATCATTTTTGAAAGCACACTTTCACAAAACATGAGAAGCCTGGTATTAAACAGGATTATTAAAGCTTAAATAAGTCATCTTCTGTTACAGATTTTAGGAAAGTGCCGCCCTGTTTTGCTGTTCAGTTTTAATTGATCAGCGATGCTGTCAAGCTAAACAGCATGTGACAGACGGTCAGCAGGTAGCATTGGATGGACATTGTTTTATTAACTTACTCTGCAACACACACAAAGGCACGCATGTACAAATACACACAGTGATTGGCCCACAGTTGCCCTTCTGTCTGTTGCATGTCTCACCGAAAACAAACAGGGACATGTAGACACTAGCCATGCCCTGCTGTTTGCACAGAGATCTGACTAGGAGTAATATTCATGCTGTTTGCCAAGTCTGTTTATCTGCATTTAAAATGTGATTTATTGTGTCTCTTTTTTTGTTTGCATCTAATGGAAAGTCTCTAAAGTCTAATGGCAGTGTGTGTCGATCTCTTCATGACTTTCAAGTCTTCATAAAACCTTTTTACACACTTTCCTCTGCCTCCTCTGTTTTGAGAAAAAACAGCAACCTTTCTCTTTAGCATCCCACACTTTTATACTGCCAGGACCCTGCTTTTTATTTTCCCAAGGATCTGAAATCCTTAGACCTTCTAATAGTCAAATGCTAAGGGACGAGGTCATAGTACGAGGTCATAGTGAACATTTTGCTAATGAACATAAACTAGCAAGAGTAGGCATTTAAGATGTGTGATCCCTTGAAAAATTTTGTTTTTGACAATGCATCCAAAATATAGGTAATTTCAAGCTTTATGTTGTTTTTTTCAAATGTAGCTACATTTTTTCAGGATATCAGATGTTCTTTTAAAAATACTAAATGAAATATATTTTATTGAAAGAGCAATTCTATGATTTGCTTTGCAAGTGTTTAAAAAAATGTAGTAAAACATAAAACATTGTCAGTTTTGAATATAAACTTAGTCTTCATATTTTAAGAAAGACTAATCCAAATACTTAATCTCCTATTAGATAAATTTATGTTGTGATGAGAGAACCTCAAGCATGGACATCCTTACACTGTTCTGTGCAAAAATCTTATTTGCAGTGATGTATGAATTATTCCCGACTTGGAGGAGAAGGTGAACAAGGTATATTAAATAAAGAAGTGGAAGGAAAAAGAGATGGAAAGAAAGACGGAACAGAAAAATCCTGTTTCCATTGCTTCACAGTGAGAGAAGGAGAGGAAGCCATAAGGAAGATGGCAAAGTGACAAACGTCTGGCCATAAACTGAAGCCAAAAGGAGAGGGCTCTGAAGAGGAAGAAATGAAGCAAGAGTGAGAGACTATGAGGAAGTGCAGAATAGGGAATACAATCTGTGATTACTGGGGTCTGAAATCATTTCTCCCAGTTGGTTCTATTGGATTTGGCATCTTCTGCATCCCTGGAAACTGTAATGACATCAGTTACTTCATTGAGTGGATGAGAGATTATTTGTGAGTTGGTATGTATTCCTGTATAGGGTTTTGTTAAACAGTGTTAAGATTGTATCAAACATACATTCCTCATTTTCCTCCATTGCTACCATTCATTGTTGTTATATAGAAATGGCTTGGAAAGAAACAAAAGAAGGAAAAAAAGAACAAACTCAGCAATAGCTGTTGATGTGAGTCAAAGTGCCATTTAGTCCCTGATAGTTCTGTGTATTGATAAAAGATCAGTGAGTTCATGGCTTGGCTGTTTCTGCTGAACAGAATGTTGCTTTTCAGTATTGATCTGTTCAGTTGTGACGTAATTACAGCTATGGCTAAACACATTTTTTTACGTTTTTGGTAGATTAGGTAGAATCAGCCTGTTAAATAAAGGCACTGTATCTCTGCAGAAAATGTTCATGTACACTTTGTTGTTTTGCCAAGAATTAGATATTTTACATTGAACAGTACAGTAGCACAGGCCTGACCATGCCTGATCTAATCTGATTGCAGATGCTAAACTGGGTTGGGTTTATTTCGTCCTTGGAGACTACGACTACATTAGGGGCTTTTCCAGTTTGTCCATGTGCTTGTCCCAAGTCTGGGAAAGCAGAGGGTTGGGTAAGGAAGGGCATCCAGTGCCAACTAAAGCCAAAAAACGTGTGAATTGCATGGGGTGATCTCTGATGGAGAAGCCAAATGGGAATAAAAAAAAAAAATAATTAGACTTGTGCATTTCCTCAAATGTAAAATGGAAATAAAGCAATGAAGATAAAAAAAGAGAAGTCACATTTTATTAAAATACTGTACAGTCGCCTAAAATACTGGCTAAACCCTATGTAGCTTTCAGAAACATTTCTTGTTTAATTTTCTACATAAAGTAATTTTCATTGTTTAAAAATTCCTAATAGATTAGATTAGATTAGATTTATTGTTTTCGTTGTCACATGTACAATGAAACATTAATGCTATTTTAGCAAGCATAATGTGTCTGTTTCTGTTCTTATTACAGCCTTAGCTAATGTTATCACTACCAAGTTTTCAGTGTTTCTTCTCTACTCCATTCTTTTGTTCCCCTATATCCTTAAATAATTCCTTTCGTCAACCCTTTTATATTTGGCCACAGTCTGCTATTCCTCAAAAAAAGAGCAGGGTTGGCAATTATCTTCTTTCATGGCCTGCTTTCAGAAAAGGTGCTCATAGTGCACAAAAGACAGCAAAGCATCTGCTTCAATTAATATTTTAGTAGTACAACTCATAACAACTGCTGGGGGAAAAAAGAAAAGAAAAAAAAACATAAAAAGGCTTTACTTATAATTTCCACTGGCACTTTGGGCACTTGTTTGTTTGAGATGTTTGTGCATGGATGTATGCTTTAATACTGTTAGCATGCACGTAGTTTCCACCATTCCTGTTCTATTTTAAGCCCAGTGTTGACATGAAAGGAAAATAAAAGATACTGCAGAAAGAGAAGTGACACACTGACGCAATTGTATTGGATGACATGAGGGGAAACATGGAGGAGGTTGGGTAGCAATTACATATTTCCAAAGTCGCTGACATGGAGGTCTGAGACAAGATGCGTTTGTTCCGTAAATCCCATGACTTGGGCTACCCTGGATCATGATTGCCACCCTACTCTCCTTTTCCTTTTGCCTTTCATTCCTGCTTTCCTTCTGTCTCAAGGGACTCTCAGAAGAATGTTTCCATTCCCAAGCTTTCAAAAAAAGACGAAGTGGCAAGGGTCAATGTGTGTGTGAGTCTGTGTGTGTGTGTGTGTTTTTCTGCTTGTCTGAACTATTCCTGTCTGTAATGAAGAATGGTGAAAGAGTTTGTGTGTGTGTGTGTGTGTTATCGATCAGGGCTCTCCTCCACCATTGGTTATCACGGAAGGCAGCAGTCCCCGCACACTGCTTCACATAGATCAGTGTCCACACATGCAGAATGGCTTTCTCCGTGTGTGTGTGTGTTTGTGTGGAGAGATTTTCCTTAAACAAAACACACTTTATTCAAATAAAAGCTAAATCAAACATCTATATCTACTTGATTGTATCCCGAGAAAAGAGAAGATGTTCAGGAGTTATACCCTTTGGGATGTTCATGATCAGAACTATCTGTAGCATTCTTTCAAACAGAATTTTTTTGTGATCAATTTTGTTCTATTTTCCCATTTGGCCCTAGTGTCAGTCTGGCTCTTTGACTTAGCCCTTCATATTCTGCTGAAGATATGAAGTTGTTCTAAAGAGGAAATCAATGACAGGCTAGAGCATTCCTCTGCACTTACCCCTGGTGATTGTTAGATGGAGAGCTACACACATTGTGCTTCTGTTGAAATGGCAGTGAGGGAAACTCAGACAAACATGAAGGAAACCATGGAATGGCATTCTAAAAAGATGCTAAACAAAACCTATCCTCTGTCATTTAAAAATGGTCCAACAGAACATGGATTTTCTGATCAAAGCATCCAATAGTTTTTATGAAATTAAATCTTTTGTATTCTGTTGACTTTTCAGGGATATAAGCCCAAATTTAAAATGAGTGTGGACCTGCTGAGACAGTGTGAACATTTGTCCACCCTGAAAGGTAACGCATCAGGGAACAAGAATCCCAGATAAGGTTTTGAAGGTGGTCCTTCTCTCTGATGCTACTTTCACATCGGCCTTGGTAAAACGTATTTAAGCGACCACTTCCAATGAAAAGTCAATGTAAAGCCTATTTCCTACATACAAAGCTTGTGACTATTAAACGTAACATTACTAGGAAAATGTTTTCATACTAATGAAAAAGTATAGAAATAACACAAGGCACTGCTTCTTGGCTAGCATGATGCTTAAAAGACATGATGAATCTTGGGAGGCATTGTGCACAACAATAATGTCAGAGAAACTCTAACTTCATAATACAAGAAGCTGCATTTTCTACTTAAATGATCATTAAAAGAAAGTATAACTTTTTAATGTAAATGTTTAGATGACAAAAGTGTTTCTATGTATAAGAGGAAAACAATGAAACACACAATAAAGCAAATGTGTAGAAAGAATGGCACACTAGCTTCGTTATGATTGCTGACAGTTCTACTTAGAACTCTTTGTAGATGGCAGGCAGGAGTTAAAAGACCTCTAGATGCTACATATGGTTGTAATTCAGGTGGCACGAGCTAAACGCCTACCCTTAAGTGGACTCTTTGGAGACTAAAGCTAAGTGAGACGGCAAAGATAGCCCGAATTGCTTTGTAGGTTCTTTACGGCCTGGTGATTGGTAGGGACTCCTAAAGTCTGGCTTTACTGTATGATTTAGAAATAATGATTGATTTCAGACCAATTTTTTCTTCATCTGGCAGATACTTTGTGTTTTAGTACAGTACACAATAAAGCAGTATAGGGAAGTGGAATTATTGCAGTATAAAAATTGAAGTGCAAATGTGTTATTTGAGAAAGATAGACGCGTTGCAGAGAACATATTAACTACATAAATACACAGAGGAGTGTGTTTCAAATCAAATTATGACACTGATAAACAAATCCATTCTGCTTTAGTGTTTACCATTAACTGTGCAGTTTTTTTTCATTACCTGTTTACGGAAGAAGCAGATGTTTAATCCCTGCGAGAACAAGGGACGTGACAGAAGGTTCAAATATTTTGCCAGCTCCGCTAACCCCATGTTTCCTGACTGTAAAGATGACTTTCAGTACACTGTCAGAAATTTGATTAGTCAGTCGAGTATAGTCTCAAAACTAAAGGTTCTGCTTTCCTGTAAACCTGACTTGCACTTTATAGGGGTCACATCTTGTGATATCAACGTAAATTTCTGCTCTGCTGCTAATGTGCATGTACCACAATGGTTTGGCTCATTATGATGCTTAGTCAGAAGGTCCCGTCTGGCCTCTCAAGTGGTTTTAAAATGAATTAGACTGACATTATATACAATAGAGTTCAACCTTAAACACACATGCAGTTGCTTTTGCCTTTTTTTTTCTGCAGGTCAGTTGAACTAGTGTAAATAAATGGACTTCGTGATCTGGTTTAACCCAGTTAATGCTTTTTCACTCTGTAATAATGCAATATCATTCACCTTTATCATTTATTCAATTTGTTTTGAGGCACACATTTACAGCCTAAAATAATTAACAGATCGGCACTCATCTGTTCTCCTAAAGTGACACTTAACAAGCTCGCAAACTAGATCACAAACACTATGGAGTCCTATACTGTTCATAATTAAATAAATAAATATTTGATTAAATAAATAAATGTGACCTCATGCAAATACACAACCAACCAATAAATCTCTCATAAATATATAAAAAGATCATGAAAAGGTGAAAAACCTGCACACTGATTTTAAATTAGCCATTATATTATTCAATATATTTCATTTTGCTTTAAAAACCTGTTTATTATTTTAAAACAGCATTTTAAAATATTCATTTTTAATCATGTGGAATATTATTATAATTCTACTTCTTTTTTCAGAACCTTAGATTTCAAAATCAATATTTTCCAAAGTAGCTTTGTTTTTATTTCATGTTGCTGTTTTTCACAATGGCGTATTTATTTCATGAAGAGCTTTTTCAGCAGAATGGGTCTATCTGTCAATCAGTGAAGGTGGGCGGGATCTAAACGCTCATTGGCTGATCCATGGAAATCGACTCTTATTCCTCGATACCCGCTCTGACTGCGGAGTTCCAGTCAGAGAGATGACATATTTCAGCGATATTCCACGTGAAACACTCCTGACTCTTACGCAATTCACTCAGCTCTCGTTTGCTCTGCAGCTAACAGCTCTGCTGTCTGAGCTCACAGATCCAGTCTGACGTCATCGTGCCTTATGTCGGCTCGCAGGAGGCGAGCTGGCGGATCGACAGAGTCAGACCAGACAGCAGTGGATAGGGGAACAAGCCTGCTCGGGCCTCCTGAACCTTATGATATTTTTTCTATTTTCATTGAGACAATGATTATAAATCAGGTCCTCTGTTTTTTTCCCCTCTTGGGGAAAATGTTGAACCTTTCCTGCGAAAGTTTCTCTTTCTGGTTGTAAACAGAGCGGAGATCCGGGGTTTGATTTGGGATCACTTCCCCGTTCAGACCTCTCAGAGCTGGTTATTAAAAGAATCAGTCTCTATACTTTGGATATACTTCTTTATTACTTTTATTTATAGTATTATTACTTTTTCGGCGAACTGAACAACAGACCCTTAACTTAACTTGCGCTCACACACACACACTTTTTGCGCTGGGCGCTCTGATTTATACGTAACACAGACATAGTTTGACTGCAGGAGCTGAAGACTCTCTGGGACTATCTCATGAACTCAAACATGGAAACATTGTTGTGGAACTATTCCCAATAAATAAACCTGATCTCTTAACATTCTCCGTGTGCATTGTGCATCCATGCATTTTAAGTGAGATAAACACAAGCAATCGCTCCAACTGGCTATCAGGCTAAAAGCATTAGCTGCCAGCTCCTCCCACACGCGGCATGGTGTGTTTAATGAACTCCAGTTCACAGAAGTTTTGTGAAAGTCCAACAGCCACTCAGCCTAACTTAGGCCACTACTAGATGTTCATGAGAAGATGAAAATTGCAGAACCGACCACAAAATCACCCGAATTATGCACACTCGCCCAAAGCCACTTTTATCCGCAAATTTAGAAGCAAAACTGCCCAATTCCTGGTAACACTGTGGATGTGTTGAGGTGCACACTCCCCCTAGTGTTGAGGAGTGTGCATTGGGCCGTCACGTTCACTGAAGCATCTTCGATCGATGTCGGGGTGCTGCTGCTTATGTCTGAGTAAAGGAATATCCAATCACAAAAGTGTCTCCGCCTTTTCTGGTTTGATTGACAGATAGACCCATTCTGCTGAAAAAGCTCATTATGAAATAAATACGCCATTGTGAAAAACAGCAACATGAAATAAAAACAAAGCTACTTTGGAAAATATTGATTTTGAAATCCAAGGTTCTGAAAAAATAAGTAGAATTATAATAATATTCAACATGAATAAAATGAATATTTTAAAAGGCTTTTTTAAAATAATGAACAGGTTTTTAAAGCAAAATGAAATATATTGAATAATATAATGGCTAATTTAAAATCAGTGTGCAGGTTTTTCACCATTTCATGATCTTTTTATATATTTATGAGAGATTTATTGGTTGACTGTGTATTTGCATGAGGCCATATTTATTTATTTAATCAAATATTTATTTATTTAATTATGAACAGTATAGGACTCCATAAAACACATGTGTTGGGTTGGTATTTATTATTCTAGCAGCAGTCCCCAGTGTTTTAAAAGTATCTTGTATCAGAAGCTGAATGTCAAGTGGCCTTTCTAATGAACTTTAATCCTATTCTCTGCTGTGAAGCAGCGTGGTACAACATCTGTTATAACAAACACCATGACACATATCATGCACACATAAGGAGACAGAAAGAGCAGGGCAGCCGACTTTTCTATTGCACCCCTTTGTTCTAAAAAAATCATTTTTTTCCACTTTTGACTTTCATACTTTGCTTCAGTTTACACAGTATTTTTTTTAATTATAATTTTCTAAAGACCCACTCTTATGAACAATGGGTTTTTTGGTGTTTTTAAGATGTTTTTGTGGCATTTTTCTCATGATGGGGAAGATATTTAATGGGAATTAGGCTTGAAAATGTAATTCTGACTATTTTTTTATTCAAATCATTGTGAATCAGAAACAGATGAAAATTTTCAGTTTGAAAAAGCCTGTAGCTGAGATGTAGAAGCTACAATCAGTGGGCCACACGCTACCTGTTATAATCCAGTTCGATGCAACCACTTGTAGACAAATAGATCCAGGTACGTATTTGTTTACTTTGTCAGAGCTGCATCTTTTAGTTTTCTAGTTTACAGAGTACAAATACATACAGTTTAAAAAGCAAAGGTGCTTGCACCAGATTGTAGATTAATGGCTAATTTCCATCTGTAGTCCCTTTACAAAATCATTATGGTTAAACATTATAAACATGTTTATCAATTTAAAAGAAGTAAAAAAAAATTACAAAAGAAAGAACACAAAAAAATACATTAATGCTCCAGAATCTATTTTTTGGCAGCTTGGGAAAAATTGCACAAGTCTGCTGTTTTCTTGAGATTCCCTGGAAACCCAGTCCAGGCTTAAACCAGCTGGAATGCTCCAATATTGCTTGTCATTTTTGTTGCACCAGTAAAGTTGGTTTGGTGGTGGGAGGGTCTGTAAACTAGCTGGAGATTGAATAAACAACGGGATAATGGGAAATGAGGTGAGGCTATTGCTGAGTCTTTAAACTCTCTCTACATCTGAAAACTAAAACTATCCTTAAAATGACTACTATGAGCTAATTTTTGGAAGAAGTTAATGTGGTTTGAAAAATGTTGTAAACCTACAAAAGTATTTAGAGTAAATACAACATTTTTTGAATTCTGGAATGGCTTTTCTGGAATCTTTGCCCTGCCAGTTTCCTCTCTGTCAAAGATAGCTCTTTCAGCTTTACACAAAGATCTGAAAATTATAGTGGTTGTTTTCTGAACAAAAGGCTCACTTTTATTATTCCCACTGACAATCCCAGCAGTATTTTGGCTAAAAACGGGGGAAGCGATCTGTTTCCCAGTGGACACCATTGGCCTGCTTCCATTCCCTACTTCCACTGTCCTGGTTCAGCCACATAATAATAGCATCTACCTACAGTGATGTCTCTGTGTGTCTGGCCACCTAATTAAACCAATCACTGACTGTGGACTAGAATGACAAAAAAAAAAAAAAAAAATTGTAACCTTGTACCTCATAAAAGTAAAACATTTTTTTATTATAAAAAAAGCCTATTATTTGATTTGTGTTTTTGCATTAATTTTGCAAGTTAGATCACATGTAATTTTAAGTGGAGCAATAGGAAACATTTAAATCCATTTTTTTAGATTTTTTACTACATTATTAAATAGCACTTGCGACCTGTCCAGTGTACCTTTTCGCCCAAGCTGGAACAGGCTCTGGCAACCCCAGGATACCGAAAGGGATACAGCGGGATAAGAAAATGGATTGATGTATGTATGGATGTATGTATGGATGGATGTATGGATGGATGGATGGATGGATGGATGGATGGATGGAAGGATGGATGGAAGGATGGATGATTTAATAGCTAACATACACGCTTGAATAGGTTCATGGAGTGCATCAAATTGTACTACTGTCTTCCTGAAATGTGCAGTTTCAGTTCTTACAATGCTAAATATAGGCCTGGATCGGTGATACGACAACTGAATGTCTCTTTCATCCTGAAACGGGGGAGGGGTGTTCATAAACAGAAAGACTAGGGTGATCACTATTTCAGCAGCTATTTTCTTTTCTTTTTTTTTAACTTGTCCTGTCCAATAGCTGGGCAAACAGATGAGAGCTGAGGGCTCTTGTGTTGGACATGTTTTACTTTAACAACAGGGGTTATGAATCTTCTGACAAACCAGAGGTATGTCGGAATAAACCCCTTTTGTAATCGAGGCCAAACTTTATTCATTTTAATTGTTTTGAAATTCTTTTGTGTTGGACAGCAGCTATTTTCAAAACATCAATATAAAGTTATTGGTGTTTATCTTCCATCCTGGGTAATTAGAGAAGAACATAAAAACACTGATCCCTCACCAAACTTTCATTACATCTAGAAGTATAACTGCAATTTGTTACAGAGTTGTAACACATGCACTCCCTGCTTTCCTTCGAGAGACTTGAAATAATAAAAAGCAGGATTGTAGCAAATTTAGTTTCTCACTATGTTTTGTTCGCCTTGTGATCCTTTGTAAGACCAACATATCCCGATTATTGAGATAAATGAACTGCATCCACTGCAACTTGGTGTAAGCACTCTGCATGTTTGGCACAGAGAAATAGCAGAGCCGGTTAGGTTAATATTTCAGACAAATTGTGCATTTTGAAGTACAAGCACGAAATTTGCCATGAATAGACTTTAGAATCCCCTCTATCAGAAAAGCATGTTCGCCACCGAAAAATCCAAAATGGCAGCCATTTTTAGAGATGGCAACCATACATTCAATTGTTACAAAACTATTCAATTTCTAATTGCCTGGTCTCAACAATATAAATGCAATCTTTTAACTTCAGGGGTACCCACAACATACTATTATGTATTTTATATACGGTAATATGGCAAACACACTTTTCTGAAAGAGGGGATCTTAAGCTACATCCATGCCAGATTTAATGCTTGTACCACAAAATGAACAATTATTTTTAACAACCAGTTCCACTAAAAGAGAATGTCAACCAAAAACACTTCTTAAAAGTTGTGATAGGTCCAAGACCTTAAGTTACTCCTTCTAAGGAGCGCAGCAGGCACATATGGACTTTATTGTGTAACAGTTTAGGGATGACCAATTATACTGTCTGCTGTTTCTCTCTCCTATTGTCGTCTCTGCTTAGCATTGTCAGATATTTGTCAAATAAGTGCATGGATTGTGTGAAGTTTAAAAAAATGCAGGGGGGCAGTGGGAACCTATTACACAATTGCACTCAGAAACAGGAGAAATTTGGATTTTGCCTTATGGACAATTGTAAATATCTACTTATAGATAATATTGTAAATATGATTATATATATTTTCATATACACTACAATGCTTGTTGAAAAGAGAGTGCTTGTTGGGAAAAAAAGAATGCTTGTTCATAAAAAAAGAAAATCATGGTAGGTTTCATTCAAATAAAATTATTTTTCTGTCAAATCAGTAAATTCTATGGATAATGTGCCAAATCTTTTGTTCAAGCTAAACTGCTTTTGATTTAAACATGTTTGATCTAAGAATCATTAAAAGAACTAAACTTTATCTGATGCTCATAATTGCAAGCAGTCCTCAGAGAAATTGTGACTAATTTTAGTAAACAAGCTAACTAACATATATTTCACTGTAGTTTCATGATGTTACTTTTATCAGCTATTAGGAATTCCACAGCGACACCGTCTTTTTTCGACTGTGGCTTGCAATGTGTGCTTTTGTGTACATTTTTTTTTTTGCAATTGTGTGCACATCTGATGCAATAGGGGTATCATCAACACAGAATCCTGCATCATGGCTACACACAGATTCAGTGTGCTGGAGGCATTAATCTCTGGAACACAGCCTGAGAAACGGGAGGAGATAGGAAATTACGTGCACGCTAGCAGCTGAGTGTGTATGGATTTGACCTCTAATATGCAAATTCACAGGGTGCAGTGGGTGAGGAGCAGACTCACACACACACACACAAACACATTTGATAAACACAACTGCAAACTAACAGAGTGCAGATCTTAATCAGGAGAAGAGATGATGCTCAGCATAAACCTGCCTTATGACGTGTGTTTGTGTACATTCCCACGTTTCTCTCATCTTCCTCACTAAACCAACAGCTGCTGGAAAAATCAAAAACTGCAGTCCCTGCCCTATTTAATACATCTCAGCGTAAATGCACAAAAAGCATCAGCTATAGATAGTCTTGTTAGTATTGGATAGATTTTTTCCTTCTTTAGAGAAAACGCAAAATAATTGAAATTTATTTTTGAAGATATGCTACCTTACTTTTGATAATAAACCAGTACCTAAAGTAATACAAAGATTCAATCCTTACAGGACAGCAAAAATGGAAGACGTTGAAAGTCCTGAAACTGTTTGTGCTGACATTATCATGCTTCCATCTGATGCACTGATAATCCAAGTCTAATCTCCTCTATTCTCTTGTTTCACTCTATCAGCCTAACAGCTTCAAGGGCAATTATCGCTGAATGCAGGCTTACGCAATGGTTTGTTGAATGATCTTTCACTGCAGCATTGCATGCAGTTTGTTGGTAACTTTCAAGTGTAAAATAATGATAAAAGAAACAGTAGTAAGTGATGCAGCTGTGTTTTGGTTTATCAAAGGATGTGGACATACATTTAATTTATTAATATAGATTATTGTAGAATGAAGAGAATACGCCACTAGAAAACCAGAGGAAAATGTGGCAAAGTCCTCACCTTTTTGGTTTCATGTGATTCCTATATGCTGTTGCATTCTGGGAATCTTTCTCTCAAATGTCTTGAAAAGTCTCCAGTGTTGAGATTTCGATGTATCAATGCAGGCGCACAACTGAAATGAGGTGTGGTTTATTTATTTATTTATTTATTTATTTATTTATTTATTTATTTATTTATTTATTTATTTATTTACATGAGGTCATAATGTAGATGTGAGCCAGTGGACCAGATGTCTCCCTTGCCTTTGTGCGTATGTCTAAGAGCACCGGTGTGTATGTGCAGTGGTTGACATGTTTGCAAACATACGTCATGTGATTCATGGTGAAAGTTAACAGACCATAACTAAAGGAAAGTCATTTTTGTAATTGAGGAGCCTGAAAGAGTCTGTGTGTATATGTGATTTACATACATGGATGAATGCATGGACATAAATAGCCAAGTCTAGACTAAGTAGATGACTGTGTAGGCTGCCGGATAAGCCAAAAATGCACATACATGCAGTGACGTGGAAGACCCATAGTTTTGACTCACTGATTCCTCCCATAGTTAGAACTGACCCCCCAGCGCTTCCTCAATCAAGGACTTGCTCAAGCGGGTTACCATTGTTTGGGAAATTAAAATAATTTACATAAAACAGCAGAAAATTAAAAGAGCATATTTTAGTTTCTGGCAAAGAAGATAGAAACTGCTATAGTCTGAGCTACCCAGCAAACTTTCCAAAACAACTGCTTGAATATTTCCCAAAAAACTCATAAAAATCCATTTAGTCTGCAGAAGATGCTAAAGAGAATTTATAAGTCTGAAGAATCGGTTGTGCTCTGCAGCTGCTCAAATTTGACTCTCAATGAACAAGCTGTCAGGGGAAATCTTGACTCAATGAATTTGAAAACCCTGTTTCTGAAAAGTCAGTGAAAACTAATAAATATTTTTCATTGTATTTCATTTTATAAGAAAAAAAATCCAACATGTTGAAATAGGTACAAATGATTCCAGGTTCGTTAGTAACTCTTGTCTTCAGGGTTTATTTTTTAATATCTCCAATATTTTATAGGATGACAGATCTGGATTGGGAAGATACACATGAAAAGCCCTTCTACTGCAAATCATTCAAAATAAGATCTAACATAGTTCTGCTGTGCCTGCTAACAAAAAAATAATATTAATAATAATAACTGTCTTAACTTCACAATAATTTTGCAACAGATTCTGCTGTTAAAAGTAATCAATAACTCACTTCATTCTCCTGATCAAATTAAAGTATTCATATGAATCAGTTCCTTGGTCGATCCAATAAAATTCAAGTCTCTACAGGGAAATATGAATTGGTCCAGTTATGTAATGCAATGTTGGTAATATGCCTCTAGCTCTTTCAAATACAATAGAGCTATCAAGGTGGACTACAATAAAGTGCCCCTTACAGTTCGGATTAAAGGATATTTTTTTTCTTTATAAAATAAGTTTCATTCAAAATTGCCCCACAGGATAGCTTTTGTAGCAACTAGTTTTACTGTAAGAGAAGTATTGGATGCATTTATTGTCAGGCTGTCAGGATACTGATCATTAAAAAGAGGACTCTGTAGTTGCTTTTACGGCACCAGATGGGGCCATCTGGCTGAAAAGCAAAAAGGCCTGTCCGTCAATTCTCTTTTTTATGCATTTTTTTCCTAACTTTTCCCTTTTTTTATTTGGTTTCTCTAGGTAACTCATAAAAAAATGAAAGATAAAGGCAGAAAAAAAAGGAATTACTTTATTGGTAATTGTTTCTCTGTGCAGGATATGAGCCATACACTGTGCTTTCTTCTCAAGACTTAGCTGCACAGGATTACTTAACATGACTGTACTGAGAGCAGGAAGGCCGTAAGCTCAGGCATCTGCCATCGCTGTAAATGCCACATTAACTAGGTGACTTTGACAAATTGTATTTAGGAAACACAACACACACCATTGTTCATGAGGCATTCCCATAATCCAGAAAGATATGTTCTCAAAGTAAGAACATTCAATTGATCTCTTCGGAGATGAAAACTGGGATAGAAGACTGGGAGATTTTGCTCCTGGCAACGAAATAGCTTATCGTATTTGCAGATTTTTCATGCTGGTGAGGTGAATGGTGAGCAAGAAGGCGCACAAAAAGTCCAAGCTCCCCTCTGGCATTTTTAGATTCTTGTCAGTTGGATCTGGGTTTGTTAGGTGTCAGCCAGGCAGGCTGGAGCAGAGGGCTTATGACTAAAGATGGATCGCCTCTGACATTTGCCCATAAAACACGAAGAGAAAAGAGGAAAATCCTGGCTAAGATTTGATTTTACCAAGGTGTGACAGTACAGGTCCCTTGACACTGCCTCTGCTGTCATCTTTTATTCATCTGCCACTCTGCAAATTTATTTTTTATATCCACCATGGCGTGTTTTTGTGTGGAAACGCATGGACAGATTTGGAGGCTAGAAGGCTTACAGCTGCACTGTATCAGGAAGCTAAAGGTTCATGACGGGTACTTCTGCATGCATCTCCTGCAGAATGTCCCTAAGCTGCGGCAAACTGTGGGTAAATGTGCCGCTCAGACGGTGTGTTCAGGGCCAACAGAGTTTTCCCAGGTTTCATTTTTTAACCCAAATGTTTGCAGCATTTCTCCCTCGTGTTAAACTCATCGAGTAATTTCACGATTCAAAACGTGTTAAATCAAACACAGAACGATGTCATGCAGCGTCATGGCTTTTGATGTTCATCAGTGCGGGGGCTGAGACAAATGACCATGAAGCAGCGCTGATCACTTAGGCTGGGTGGTTTCGTTTAGTGAACAACCCCAGCAATCAATGGAGAACCAATTAACTCTAAACTAGCTCAGCTGTCAAGCATGTCCATGTGAGCAGTGCAGAAAGGGTGTTTTTAAATGAGGCTAGGGCTACTTTTGGAAAGCGGAACACTGACGACTTGATTGACAGTTAAAATTGCCTCATGTTCGCCGCTCATTTCGTAGTCCTCTGACGAAGGAGAGCATTTGCTCGACCTTCTGTCAACTGGGCGCCCTATCGAGGAGACACTTCAAGTTATTATTTTCCTTATCACCTAAAACGTGTTTTGCCGTCTTTCATGATCACCTATGTTTGAGTTCAGACTTCTCCTGTCTCTGAAAAAAGCCCCACATGCCTCTGAAGCGCTCTGTAATTCAGTCAAATTGACACATCTATCTTCACAATGTGCTGCCGTTTCCAGCTTTCTGTGATTGATGGCTCAGACTGAAATCAGTGGGAACTGAAGTGGATGTAATGTTTGTTTGGTTTTTTTGCTTTATTTCATTCGGATGCTGTGTACACTGTTTGCAGTTGAGAAGTAGTTGGTCTAAAGCCATTTATTATCTCTCTGCATGTCTAGCAATCTCTAAAGCATATACTATAATAATTACCTCAATCTACAGAATCCGCTGTGGGTTTTAATCCCAGTTTCCCTGCAAGTGTGTACAATCAATCTCAGATGCCTTCAATTACTGAAAATCGGAGGTGGAATGCTGAGCTCTTACCCCTCTGACAGCAGTAAAACACCAGGGGGAATTTGGGAAAGCAAAGCAGCTACAGTTCTATTTGTTAGCTTGATTTGTGGCGCTTTGATAGGTTGATCTGCCCTCAAAGACAAAAGCACCACTTGGTTCCCATTACATGCACAATACTCACTAAATGTGGATTTAGGTCAAACTTATTAAACTTTTTTTTTTTTTGCAAGGTCACAGCAACTTTATACAAGTGTAAGAAACATGTGTTAGCGGTGAACAAAGTATGATGAACTAAAGGGCTAAAGTTGACAGCCAATAAAGTGAGGAATGACCCCAAATTTAATTTCTTTTGATCCTTTTATGCTCTTCTGTCCTCTCCCTTACTTGGATATCTCAGGTTTTATGTGTAAGCCCTCAGAGTTTCCTTCATCTTCCTCCATCGCACTGATTACCATCCCTTTTTTCCCCTTCTGAGCTTTAGATAATTTATCATTAATGTCTTTTTGGGATCCCTCCCTATTCATTTTTTATTCTTCACACCAGTTCTACTGTTTTCTTCAACCCCTGAACTATTTCTGTCATTGTGCTCAGTTTATTTTTTTGTTTTTTCTCTGCCTCATCTTGTTTCTTTTTTTCCTTTCTTTTGTCATTTCGACCTAATTCCTTGGTTCTGTTACTCAGTTGTGCTCGTATTTACTGTATTTTCCCCACTATGAGGCACTCCTAAAAGTTTTTATTTTTTTTAACAATATTGCGCCTTATAATCCGGAGTACCTAATATATGAATTAATTAGTTCAATACAGTACTTCAGTACTTCTGAAATTTACTGGCTTTGTCTTTTCTATCTTTTTTCTTTATTGCTTCTCTTCTCAAAATGTCTTAGTTCCATCCAGCAGTTCTTTTCTTCATCTTTCTCCAGCCTTAACTCCTCTCGGTTGTCTCTCATCACTCCATGGGTTTTAGATATCTGTTTTACTCCTGTTTTGTTTCAGATTCTGCCTTTTACTCCGTTCCTTCAGTCATTTTTGATTTAAAGGTTTGTCACTTTCTTATCTACTCCTTCTTCTTGTGTCTCTTTCTTATCATCAGTGCAGTGATCATCCCCCACCCATTTTTTTTACTTTACAATACTCAAAGTAAATAGTGACTCCATTCCCTGTTTTACTTTCTCTCCCCCCATTTTCACCTCAACACCTCCTACAGACTCCTCATCGTCTTATCTGTCTCCTCTCTTTATTATCTTACCTCACACCTTTCCTCTATGCTGATCAAAGATCGGATGAAGGGGGAGTGGGAAGAGCTGTCAGACGAGGTCTCTATCTCTCTGACTTGCTCTCTGAGAGACGGAGGAATTTAAGAAGCATTTTATTGATTGTCCCTCAAGGCAGCATTTGAAGGAGGGAGAGTGGGTGTGCTTGTGTGTGTTTGTGAGCAGATTCTGCTACTTGGTTGTGTTCACATTTTACTGATAATATGCGAGGCCGTATGAGTGTGAACCTGTGTGTCCTTGCAGTGGAAAGTGTTTTTCCATTTAACCATAAATAAAAATAAACATTATAAACCAAAGGCAAACTTTTAATTTTCATTTTGGATACATTGGTATAAAAACAAATGAATTCCATGAAGATGTAAAAGAAATGGTTTTCACTTTAAAAAAAAGACGCAAAAATGTCAGCATTCTTTGTTCAAAGTCCGAATCATATCATCTGTTGATCTTTTGTTAAAAGCGTTCCCGGTAGCCTTTTCATTATTATTATTACGCCATTCTTGTTAAAATGTTTTGCTTTTTTGGAGATTATTTCTGCAAAGTAGGAGGAGTTCATCAGAATTCCCCTTTGGGTTGTGGGTGGGAATGTTGGCGTGGAGTGAGCTTACCTTCATTTCCCATCATCCCTTTGTGTACACTCCTGCTAGCTTTCAGCCCCTGACACCCCCAACCTGACATCACATTGCAGCAGTGTTACTTTACATTGAAAGCACCAACTTGGAGGCATCATATAAAAGATTCATTTCACCTTGATAACAGACTTCTGGGTAACATAGTGAACGTCTGAGAAAAGCCAGAATTCCAATTAAACCGAAACATGTTCACTGTCCTGAATGGAAAACATCCTAAGCTCAAGGAAAAGTAAGGATTAACATTCAGAAGAACTGTGGTCAGAGAAGACCGCACATTGAAGCAGTGACGTTGGCTGCTTGTTGCTGTCAATCAAATTAAAGTGCAATTCCTTAGTCACCTGTCGGAAGAATAAGCAATAAGTTATTCACTTTTTTAGTAGAAGACCACAAAGGAAATGGGTAAGATCTGTTTTTTAAGACATTTAGATACTTCTTAACTCAGTTTTACTTTAACAATATGGAATCAAATGCATCAACTTAAATCACAGATATCTAAGTTTTTGCTGACTTCTTTCATACATAAATAATATAATTTTTTTTTTTTTTTTTTAGATTTATGTAGACCAAGTTTAATTTGAGGCTTGGAACTTGTTTCCTGAGTAGCTTAGCAGGTCAAAGGAGGGTTGCTGAAAATATAAAACTTTGATCTAAGTTCTAAGTTGTCTTGCTGTGAGCCATTCTTGAGGTGTGTGTATGACATTCCAAGTGTCAGTTGTTGAACTGATTAAAACAGAAAGCAGTTCACTCACATTCGATATGACTCTAGTGTTAAGGATCTGCCGTTTTGGTATAATCTACTTGTTGGATAATATTTTTATTTCCTGATAAATTGATAAATATTAATTAAAAACTGGCTATTTTTTCTTGGTATGCCTTTATGACAGTTCTTTTGCCCCACTGAAATGATCTTATTTTAATGATCCTCCTTTTCTTCTTGAAACCCCTGATGTCTGAACTGCTTGAAGGATGATAAGCCAAGTAGGCCTACAGGAGTGCACTGCAACATGCAGCAGTGGCAATCATCTCTGCATTTTAATCAGACATTTGCATTTTGTCTCATTACTTTGTGGAGGCGTTTAACAACAAATCAGTTAATTTACCTAAAGACAGCTTGGAGAATGGAACTCAATAGAATCTTGGACTTGCCATAAACCTTCTTCTTAAAATCACATGCCAGTAGTCTGCTGAAAAAAGGGGTCATTTTTTGTGTGTGTTGCTTCTCTCTAACAATCAATGCAAGAGGAATAGTGTGTAGTTAGTCTATTGTGTTTGGTTAAAAGGCTTCACAAAGCCTTTTAATCAAACACACTTTTAATGCTGGTATTTTGGTATGTACGATTAAGATTAGGTAGACTTAAAACAGTGTGACATGGCCTCTTTAAATTGCTCTTTAATTGCTTAAAACTGCAGTAACAAGAGGTGTCAACACTGCCATTATTAGAAAGATCAGCCCAAAAAAAGAGTTCTGTTTCCAGGTTGAATACCTTATCACTGGTAAATGTTTTGAATTTATCAACCATTTCCATCTGTTAATCCAGTCAATTTTAATGAAGTAACTTTCTGACATTCTGTTGTTTAATATTTTGGTCTTACCTGTTGATAAAACAGTCTTCTGTCTATTCTTTTTATGATATTTTTACTCTGTTTCTAACAAGGAAGGTAATCAATATGTGTTTATAAATCTGGTTAAAAGATCAATTATCATCAAAGTAATGTTGGTCAGCCTCACAGCTTTGCTTTCTTAGCACATTTTTCCTCACTGAAGTAAATGGCACCAATGCCTGAGTCTCATTCTGCTGTCATCTGCAGACGTATTCAGAAGACTTCATGTCTGCATCTCCCTCTCTTTCACACTCTCTCCTTTCGTCTTTCTTCTATATATCTCTCCATGCTATGAGTAGGCGGACACTGTTGGAGGTGTGAAAAGAGAGTGAGAGTGTGTGTCTGTAACTATAGTAACCGCATCCTAATTGGCCGTTGGCCTGGGAAGATGATTGGCAGCTGTTGTCAGAGAAACTTGTTCATGCAGACAGGCAGCTGGACTGGACAGCCCCGGATGGGGTCCTTCAACTGTTTGTTTCATCTGTAGACTATTTTAAATAGCAGAAAAAAGAACATTTCTTGACACAGCTTACATCTGTATTTATTATTGTCAATCCACACCTGAAACATGATGGAGGTTTACCATTGCAACCCCTGTTCATGTGGCTGTCAGTGATTCAACAGATCAGCACTATCTGGTTTATAGTTGAGCAATTTCCCTATGTGCTACAAAATTATTCATATAAGAGTGTTATCATCAGTCTAAAATGTTTTTTTATGTGTTAAAATATTTCTTAATATTGTATATTGAAAAAAGGAATAGCTTTATTTGCTGTTGAAACCATCTGGTGTTCACATCCAATTGAATTCACAGCTTTTTTTGACAACAACAGACAAAACAGGCCAATTACAAAAATAAAAAAAAGTATAAATAGGATGATATAAATGAGTAGAAGACTGTTACAGTCAACCTATGTTTGTAAAAGTTCCCAAAGATCAAAATTAAGAATTTAACCAATTGTGTTCACTTGATTAAAATAGGTTTTAGAGGAAATTGTGTGTTGATGTGTTTATGTATTCCTCCTTGCGCATAATATTTACAATTTTTTCTGTTTTTTAAAATCTGTTGAGAGGTAAGTCTGTTATGTTTCATCAAGTTAAACTTTTAAAGATCCACTTTGATGAAAATTGTGTTTTTGGTCTTTGTGGCATTTTTCTGATGATGGAAGACCAATTTAAAGAAAATGAAGCTTAAAATTGCATTTGTGAGTTTTTCTTTTTTCAAATCACAGTGATTCAGTTGCAGATAATAAATGTTGTCGGAAAAACCTTGTCGCAGTGACGAAGAACTACGACGGCAAGCTACAAGCTCCCTGCTCCACTCCATTCGGATGCATCCACTTGCATACAAATCCATTCATGTACATTTTCCTTTTCCTTATCTGAGCTGGTATCTCGCTCAAAACTGTACGGCTGGACAGCTGCGTTGTTGCTCACTATTTTGTCTCACCAGTAATGTTAGGTTGGGGTTGTGAGGAGCTGTAAGCAAAACAGCTTTTTTTTCCTAAAACCAGCTTAATCATAATCAAAAGACCTTTGGGAACTCTTTACAAATAGATCAAGAGATGATCGGAGTGGATCTTTGAACATTTCTATTTCCACAAGTTGTGTTGTATTGTGTGTTTCATCATGTATGTCTAGAAAGCTTTTGTTTCATGTAGTTTTAGACATTTATCATAGACTGAGGATTATTGCACATCTATTGCATCACCTTTTTATTTTTTCAGATTTGACAGTAGCAGTGTACTGAGGGGAGTTTTTTTATTTATTTATTTATTTTTTTAATAAAATAACCAAAACAACATTTGCTTAGCTGTTTAGGAACCCGATGTGTATTGAGGTCACATTCAGTGCGTAGAAATAAGAATTTACCAAAAATTGTGTTAGTTTTCACGGGTATCCATTAAGTAATTTGTAATTGCTGTGGCTTATTTTCCTCTGACTTTTTTTTTACTTTGCTTCACACACACTGCTTCTCCCACATATGTACACACACACCTACACGCACACACACACACAGCCTCTCATTGTTTAAAGAAGCAGGGTAAACTAGCTGCATACTTTCCATGACTTCAAGCTCTCGCTGCAGAACAGCCTGCCACACTAGTTTGCACACTGGATATACACAATTCTAATTGTATCTTTGAACACAAAAACGGAGTCAATCACAATAAATGGAGTAAGACACAGTAAAAACTGTACCTGCCATCCTGCAGTAAACATACACATGGTCCTTGTCAGTGGACAAACATTGCTTTGTAGGTGATGATATTGTTTGTTTTTTACCCTCCTAAAAAGTGAGGAATACTAAGTGAAGCATTTCAGCGCTGGTGGTTAAACCCCTTTTTACCTTCAGAACTGCCTTAATCCTTGGAGGCATAGATTCGACAAGGTACTGGAAACATTCCTCAGAGAGTTTGGTCCATTGTTGACATGAAAGCATCACACAGATGCTGCAGATTTGTCAGCTGCACATCAATGATGTCAAACTCCCGTTCCACCACATCTCAAAGATTCTCTATTGGGTTGAGATCTGGCGACTGTGGGGGCCATTTGAGTCCAGTGAATTCATAACCACGTTCAAGAAATCAGTCTGACATGATTCCAGCATTATAAAATGGCGCCTTATCCTGCTGGAAGTAACCATCAGAAGATGGTACACTGTGGTGATAGAGGGATGGGCATGTCTAATTTTGGTGAACCTGTGTGAATTGTAGCCTCAGTTTTATGTTCTTAGCTGACAGGAGTAGCACGTGGTGCTGTCTTCTGTTGCTTTGCTCATCTCCCTCAAGGTTGGACATGTTGTCCAGAGATGCTCTGCAGACCTCAGTTGTAACCAGTGGTTATTTGAGTTACTCTTGCCTTTCTATCAGCTAGAACCAGTCTGGTCATTCTCCCCTGACCTCTGGCATCAACAAGGCATTTCCGCCCACAGAACTGCTGCTCAGTGGATATTTTGTTTTTTTCAGACCATTCTCTGTAAACCCTAGAGATGGTTGTGGGTGAAAATACTAGTAGATCAGCAGTTTCTGAAATACTCAGACCAGGCAGTCTGACAAACAACTATGTATCTAACAACTATGCCACATTCAAAGTCACCTACATCACCTTTCTTCACCATTCTGATGCTCGGTCTGAACTGTAGCAGATCAGTTGCAAATGCATTAAATTGCTGCCATGTAATTGGAGTAGTAGCCCTGTTTCTACTGAAATAACCATGATTCGCCTGTTACTGTTTAGCAGTGTTTTTTAATAAATGCTAATAGCCATACAGCCAAAGAGTAACATGGAATAGAAATAAATCCTTGGAGCTAATGGTAATGACTTACTATAAGACTGTAACATACCAACAAAAATGCCCCTTTAATCACTAAGTTCCAGTGACTCAAAACACTTTTGAATTGTTTTTCATAGGTTATCCACCAGTACATTTAATGTAGTTTTAATTAAGCCATGTAAATTTTAAAGCACTTGATGATTCCCACACCACTCAGACTTGCATCTTGTTCCTGCGAGTGGTTTGTTGTGCTCTTTAGGAGCTTGTATCCAGCTGTTTCTCCACTCCACCTCCCTTTGATGTGGGACTGGTGCAACACCACATCAGGGAGCATTAATATTATATCAAGCTGCTCTCACGCACACACTTGCCTGTGAGGAGACTAAGCAGCACGCTCGCGAACATGCAGACCATTTCCCCTGCTGCATGCTGAGTCTGCATCAGTTCACTGCAGCAGAGAGGCTACTGCGCATGTCCATCCCATTACCTTCTGACTTATGACCATTATAACTGTTATGCTGTAATAAAATTAATGCAATTCTATTTTTCTGTTGCATGTTGATAAGCTTTGGATAGAGAATTGTCTTGGCAGCTCCCCTTACAGCTACATAAGTTGTCTCTCATTTTGTTAGAATACAGTGTGTGAATTCTGAATGTTAGAAAAATACTTACTCTAATGCAAATCAGTGAAATCATTCCCTTTTTTTTTCCTTTCTTTACCATCTGTCATCCTTTAACTCTTATCTTTGACCGCCCCTCTTTTTCTGGCGGTGGTATACTCTTTCTGTTCTCCTTTTCTTTCTTTTTTGTCCATGTGCATTAAAAATTCAGTAGCCTGGTTGGGGCTATTTAAAGCCGCTAGGTTAAATATGATGAATAAGGCATGTTTACTCTTTAACTTAGACCAGATCCGATTGTTTTCTCCTACTTTTTTTAAACCTAAAGGAGCAAAGAGAGCAGCAGGAATACATTAGGTGGCTTGAGTGTTAAAGCAGAGGGAATCCCTCGCAAACTCAAATAAAAAAAAACCCACATGTGAAGCCAATCTCTTCTTGCATATTCTATGTCGATGTGTTTAAGTGTGTGCCGTATTAGGGGTTAAGTACTTCCATATGAGACGCACACACATGCACAAACACACAACAGAGTGAAAAGCTTCCATGTTTAGCTTGAGCATGACAAACACTGATTGTTGCTGGAGCTCTCTATGTTCCTCTAAACACACACACGTATGCGCGCGATTGACGTTTTTGACTTCTGAGAATACTGCACATAAAAAGATGCATCTTTCTCCATCTTTCATATATGTTTAAGGTTAGATTTACACATATATAAACAAAGGATTATCTCACTGGTGGTCAATTTTTTCAAGAGCTTTCAACACAGTTCATCCTTATTTTGTATCTTTGCAAGTGCATCAAAAATCCATGATTTTTTTTAAGGGTTATGGATCTTTTTTCTGATGAGCTATAAAATTTTAAGTCTATAAAATGAATACAAAAAAGTTCAAAGCATATTTCAGTCAAAAACCATGCTGGCCCAACATGATTGGTTGGAAGGAGATCTTCAGACTCCTTGTACACTTTTATTGACTTTATTGAACACTGTTTACCCTGTTGTGCCAGTTGGAAGAGAAATGACTTGCACATTGTAGTTTTGCAGAAGCTTTACAGCAGTCGCATGCAGAAATAGCTGCATGGCTCTAGCCCTTGTGCTATCCTATGGGGTCCAGATGAACCCACCCTAACATTGACGTGTTACCCCTACCATGACAACGGTGGATAAAGGTGAAGAGAATTTAATGTAATCCATGGACATCAGTGAAGATCACAAATCATTGAAGAAAAAAAGGTTCAGCGCACTGTCTTGTGGGGTCCAGATGACCCCACTCCCAATGTCAAAGTGCCTTGGATGATCACCCTCCAGGCTTCAATGGGCCGGTGTGTGTGTATGTTTTCCTGATACTCACAGGTGACTGACATGGTGACTGACATGGTGTGCCCAGTATATCAGAACATGCCAGAACAAGGTTTGCTGGATGACAAGCAGACATGCCACCTTCTGGATCCTACCACTGTTCTACAGTGTACCTCATTTGATTGGATTAAGGACCTTATATCTCAAGGCTGCGATCAATAAAAATCTAAGGCTGCACAAATGTGTCCAAATGTTCTAGAAATTACAATTTTTGCTGACATTTGTGATATCCGTATTGCACAGCTTGGTATCACGATAACAATAAATTTGCGATTTATCGTGCAGGCCTACTCTAAAATGATTATTTCTTTTAAAACAAGTTCCCGTAAAAAAAGATTGAATGGTTTGAAAAAATAACAACCATTGCATTGTTGGCTAATATTATATCTAGTGACAGTTCTGGTTTTGACAGCACAAAGAGAAGATGCTGAAAATAAAGAGAGAAGAGAATGAAGCAGCTGACAAGGCATTTTGATGGTCTGGAAAATCAAATTTATGATGTAATAAATGATGTGTTTGCATTATTTTTCTCTATTTAAATTAGTCATAGCTGTTTTTTATTGCAGATTTCAGTGCAGAGAGCCAAAAAGTTTCAAAACAAATGTGAGGATGATGATTAAACCAAATTTTAAGTTATTACTTCTACAAAAGAGAAGTATTTGGAATCATTGGAGTACTGGGGTGGGGGGGGGGGGATGCCTAAAATGACCTCCAGTGTCACATCAACGTGGGCAGTTTCCCTAACTCAGTTATACTTATGATAGAATGTCCTGCTTTTACTGTGAAGACTGTGGGAAGATGATGGCTTGATAGAACATTTGTGATTAATTCTAATTCATTTTGAGTGGAGACACTGATAAAAAGCTCAAAGTATTTATGAAACACGTTTCATGCTTTCCCCTCTCCCTTTCAGTGGCAGGCAGCAGCAATTGAACAAAAAGTGACCCTGTTAAATTGTGCTTTTAAATGTACGTTATGCAATTGAAACCTAACATTTGAACTGGCGAAAAGAAGTCGGGTGCACCGATGCAACCAGTGCAAAAAGTTCATCTAGAGCCCTGAGGCATCATTGATGCTGACTAAAACATTCTCCACGGTAAAACTCCACCAGATTTGCTACGACAGATTGAGGTTAAGGCTTTCCTTAAGGATGCTTAGAACTAAAGCAGCTGAAACAGGAAAAAAAAAAAAAAAAAAGGCAGCTTCCTGCTTCAACCGGAAGGCTCAAATGTTTAAAAGCACTCTGAGGCAGAGCTCAAATTAGCATATTCAGTGGCAGTAAACAGATATTGTGTCTGAAGGTCCCTGAGGATAACTGTGCAAGTCAACAAACACATTCAGTCAGACAAAGTGCACACAGAGCCAAGAAACCTTTAATGCAGGAGCTAAATTATCTCTGCTGCCACTGCAGCTGGAGGTGTTGTCTGTGGAAGTCTGCTTTGGTATTCGTGTTGCATCACTATGTGGGGTTTGTGAATCACAAGACGTTATGGCTGAATTGAAATGCAAATAATGCTTCTCAGCATGAACTTGGTGCATTGGTCAGAATGTGGAGCTGAGCCATATGAGCCACAGCAATCCTGTTCAACTTGAGGTTTCAAAGAAAAATATAAGGAATTTTGTAGATATATTAGGATTCATCGGGGTCTTTAAAAATGAGTAAATGTGATTATTTTGACTTAGTTTAATGTTAGGAATCTTTTTGTCTTTTTAGGAAGATGATTTACTTTAGCTCATAGATTGCCTTTCATCGTTTCTTCATTCAACCCTTTTTGAGCGTTTCTCCCAGATTGCATCACAGACATGGGCCTTGACCATCAGAACCCCAGAGAGGATATATCTAGTGGTTCTTTCATAAATTGGACCTTGCACATATACCTTCACCTGAGAGGAAGAAGAAAACTAAAGAAAGGAAACTCAGTGTTTTCATTCTTTTTTTTTATTTTATTTTGATCCATACAAGTCCAGATCATTGTGCTGAGAAGGTAAAGAATTTTATCTTTCTCAGTGTTTGCATGTTACAAAGTCTTTTTTTGAAAAAAATCAAATATGCTTAGAGGAAGATGGCAGACATTGTAAAGAATAAGAATACGATTGAAAGTCTTTATTCTCCAGGCTGTATCTGTCGATTGGGATGTATCTTGAAAAGTTTTTTTTTTTTTTTTTGCTTTTGAAAAGAAAAAGGGCGAAGAAATATATTGAAATGTTTTGCTACCATAACAGAATGCTAAAATCAAAAATAAAGATTTTCAAACATGAGTTTTTTTTGTCCTATAGAAATAGCAATTTCTTCTTTTATTCTTCCTTCTTTCTGCCATAAAGCTGCCATGAAAGAAGTAAATTACTTAAAGACTTCATTGCCGAGGCAAAATAGAATAAAAATAAAACATTTTTTACTTTTACCTAAAATAATTAATTCTTTGTTTTCTGCTAAACAATGGGATTTTACATTTAAGTTGGAAATTTAAATTGATAACCTTTTAAAACACAAAAGCAGGTTGTCTCAGAACAGCGATATAAAAAAGCAGCTTTGCAGAGAAAATGGCCATAAAAAATATGCTAAAATAATATTTAGTTCCAAAATGATAAATGCATATCAAAAGTTTAAATTGTAGAAAACCTTAATTGTTAATTAAAATAAAAAATAAGATGCTTCTTCAAAGTAATTGATGAACTACAAACTTTTCAAGCACTTGGACATTAAAGACAGTAACAAAATTTTAACCACTGAAAATTTTTTAATTAAAGTGCAAGACATGCACCAAACTATTGAAACCTTTCAATATCTATACATTTTAAATATGCCTATCTCAGGATGAATGTATTGCAATTTTATTCTGATTATTCTTATAAACCTAAATTCTATTTTTGTATAAATACCAGCAGTTTGCATGGGATACTTTTTTTTGCATAAAACTAAGCATTCAGCTGTGAAGAAGAAAGGCACTTTTAGAAATGGATGAGTAGTAAGTACCCTCCAGCAGAACCGGATTCACAGTAAAGCTGATCGTCTGCTGTGGCCGGTTAGGATCAGAGAGGGAAGGAGCAAGACAAACAAATGAAGAAAAGACTCTTTAGATTGTTTAGATTGCAAGCCTGGCACAAAGGTCAGTAGTTTCATAATCAAGCAGTAAACAGAAGAGAAAACAGGAGGATAATAAAAATGCATTCGCTCCTACATTTGCAAACAAGTAAAGACGTTTGAAATCACAGGTAAAACACAAGAAATGAACCCTCAGCATTGGTGACAAATAGGGCTATAGGATAAAAAATTCGTTCATGATGAAATTATCAATTTTCCTCATGCAGAAATTGAGATAAAATCAAACCCTTGAAGGATTTTCATCTTTATTAAAAAAAATATGATTGATAAATAAATAAAAAGTACAGATTATTGATGAGAAAGGAGCTTCCAGCACAGCTTTGTGAGACATAAAGTATAAAAAAGATTTTAAAAAAGCATCCAAGATGTATGTGAACCAAGAACTAACCCAGGATTTAGGCTCCACGTACAGAGGCGACACTTCAGTGTTGGCCACACAGTATATCATAATGGTAGAAACAAGAGCGGCTCACCAGAGGATGATTACATAGTTGTTTCCGGTCTTACTTCCCTGTTAATCTTAAATCTGAAAATCTGTTATTTACTGAGCGGCTCAGATTAGGTGGATACTGCAACATCACAGTCCCAGATGAGATTAGATTTATGAAGCTTCACTTCATCTCCTCCCTGATTCACGTAATGCTTTGTTTATTGTAACGCACAAGTTGGTAGGGGCAAAGATGAAACACTGATTTTCATGTAGACACGCCTCACAAATTATGCCAGGGCTTTCTAAAACCAGACTTAAACAGCTTTGGAAGGACCCTCTGAACTGTTAATCTTTTGTATTTTAAACCAAGCAGGTCACAGACATTTAAATAAAATCACAGAAAAATGATGACAACATTTAAAAAGTTCACATTTCACCTATTAAAAGTGGTACTTTTTTTTATTTTCATAGATTCTGTGAATCTGTCATCGACTGCCAGCTTAAACACAAAATAAACCAGCATCCAGCTCGAAAATTCAATCTTAATGAAGCATTCAGCCATGTGACTGCAGGTCTTAGCAGGAATGAACCTTTCATAAGTTTTCAGCCAGTTCTCTTGTTCTTCACCCTCTGACTCCATGAGTCTTTAGCTTGAGGCAACCTGAAGCCTGGTGCCGTAAATGTCAAAGAAAGTAGAGGCTATAGGTCTTGCTGTGGTGTAAATACTGGCTGTCGTTCATCAAAAGGTCAAGCACAGCTGGGGTCATCGTAGAAAACAGTCGATCTCGCTGTTTGTACAACCCCCATAGTTCCACCAGAAGTCACCATTCCAACCTGATGACTTTAATCTGAAGAAGCTTTTAGCTGGATTTTATACTTTTACCACCTCAGGCTTTTTGAGTCTGATAACCTCCATGTAGGCTTTAATAGCCCATCTACAATGTTCGCTGCTGTAAGTGTGGACTACCATGAGTTTCTCCTTTACTGGAATCCATCAGTGATTAATGTTCAACACCTTTACTCAACCGTTAACTGTATCATCATGTAACAAAGATTCAGTATTGACCCTTAACAATAGATATCTAAGATCTCTTGTAAGTTACCTGAAATAGTCTAGTAGACTAGTTCAAGTGGATTTTTTAGAAATCTAACAGACCTTAAAAAGTAAATATGTCTTCAGATGTGTGCTTGTGTTAGATGATCTCATATGATCCAGTAAGTCCAGCCTGAACTTCATTGATCCTTCAACAAAAACGACTCAGCAGTCAGGGTCACACAAGACACTATCGATTGTCAGCAGAGATTCTACATTTTAGCCGCATCTGGTTGGACCTGAGCACTTTCATGACTGATACTCACAATCAGGGTCAGATTACAGATCCCTGTAGAAACACTGTCTTGCACTCTTGTTTTAGTGAGCTGGTACACATCATCATGACACGACCTACAGAACCTTCAAAAGACTATCCGGTACGGACTAAAAAAAGGACTTCCAGTTTATTAGCAGGGATAATTGTTACATGTTCCAAGAAAGTTTGGGACACTTTCAAACTGCTTTAGTCCACAGTAGAGTTGGTTTTATTTCATTTTCCAAGAATGAAACCTGCAGCTTAAAAGTAAAAGCTCAAATATTAACCAAACAAGTCAGTTTAGCCACTATGTGAAAGCAGAAGGATGATCTAAGAGTGGAGGAGAGTCAATAGTAAAAGTTACAAAGTAGAAAAGTAACAAAGCAGTGCCACAATCTAAAGAAAAACAAATTACATAATGGTCCGAAAATATTACTGGCAAACATAATCAGTATTACATGATAGTCGGAGGACTACGGGTCATTTTTTGTGTTCATCCCTTGTTTTGATCAGCATTCTTATAGTGGCAATAGTTTCTGATTTGTTCACAGCATAAAATACATTTGTAGCCTGTTTACGCCATTATATTATTCATAATAGCAATGATTAATGCTGTTATTATACCATTTTTCCCTAAAAAGAAATGTTATTACAATGTATTTTGCATTATTTTCTGTAACCGTAATGGCAGTTTCATACCATTTCCTCATAGCAAAGCACATCACATTTGCACTTAAAACTGTGTCCTCCAGGATTTCTACCCTAACCAACACGACTGTGATTAGTGGAACCAGAAGTTATTTAAATTTTGGCAGCAGTGCCAAAGAGACATAATGCAGATGAAATAACTCACTGGCTTTGTAGCGCATGAAGGCTGTAACCTATCCTAAAGGGCATTCCTTTATTCTCTTGGCTCGCTTTATGTCCCTTTGAGGCTGGGGGATATCTGTAAACTCCAAATGAAGTGATGATGTCAGCAGCTATTTTACCTGGCAGGCCCATTGGTGAGATTTGGGCAATATGTTTAAGACTGTCGGGAAATAATAGCAAAGCCTCGTTAAACCTGTTGGTTTGATTGGTTATTTTTCTTTTGATGCTGCAGTGCAATATAGTGCATGTGTTGAGATCTGCCCTTTGTGGAACACTTTGCAGTCTCATGAGACACCATAATTCTGTGGAAGCGGCAATAATTCCCCCAGAACTATCGAGTCATATCAAAACAAAGGGTTACCAGGGAAACAGCTGCGCTTAGACACACACTGGAGTTTTTGCGTTTTCAATTGCAGCAGGTAGCCGTCATGAGCAACATGTTGTAACAAAGCTTCAGATTTTGGATGAAAACATAACAAAATGCAAACTGGATCGAGATATTGGCTTTGAAGACTTGAAAAACTGAAAAATTCTTCTACTTTTCAACAATAACTAAAAAATCGTTAATGCACAATGTGTTAAGTTAAAATGGTTTCTAGCAAAATGTGTTCTCTATCCTTGTTTGTACATCTCCTTTCATGTTAAGGAAAAAGCGTTTCAGTTCAGCCAGTTTTCTTTCCCTGCTCATCACAAACTGATCAAGAGGCCTTCTTTTCATTTTGCTTCCGGCAATGATTACTGACACACCAGCTGTGCAAGTTGTAAATGGTAACAGGAAACTGTTTTTCAGACACACACAGATGCCAAGAGAATTTCAGAGTTGGGGAGGGGGATAATCACTATAATTCCAGTAGGTGACACCTGTTCCAGACCAATCTGGACATGGATGTTTGAAAACCTGCTTGTATCTATTTTGTGGTGAAACCATTAACTGTAAATATTAACTGTTAACCTCCTCGCTTTCCAAATAGGAAGTACCTGCTGGTCCCAAAAAGCCAAAATCCCATAGACTTTTATTAAGAAATAAACAGCTATAACTCAGTCATTATATTTGTCAGAATAATCATTCTGATACATTTTTTTAATGTTCTTGCTAATCCTTTTTTTTCACAATATTTTTTGTTGTCATGCAAGTTTTTTAAATTCATTAATTCAATTAATTCAAATATGGTTTCATTTCGAACCTACAAAATTATCTTTTGACACGTTCTTGTGACCCCACTTTCATGTGATAGGGGTCTAAACTTCCAAGTTTGTTCACTCCTGATTGGCAAAAGTGGTTGCCATAGAAACGTTGACTCAGATTGACTCAGACCGGAAGTAAGTCCATTTCTATGGGTGACGTCACACTCACTCAGTCCAGTTCTCATATAAGATCAATGGGTGTACCATTTTGATGGTGGTTATACTTAAGTGTTTTTATTTGTTTTTGTATTTATAAACGCAGGTTTTGTCATTGAATATTGTCAGCTGTTCACCACCATTGAATTCCATGCCAGAATAGAAGCAAGACTTGTTAAAACTGGTCTCCATGTGGATTTTGTCATGTTGGTACTCCGTTTACACTTTCAGCCACACAAGTCCATCAGTCTGCTACACCTCTCGGGTTTCACTTCTGAAATGTCAGCACTTCTATTCTGAGATCTTAATGCCAATGATGTCTTGCTGCCAGTCCTGCTGAGTTTTCACGCATACAAACCCATTTTACATCTGCACAGCAGGATGATGCTTTGCTCCAAATTTAATTTAACAGACAATTAGTAACATTGCATTGTTAATTTTCAAGCCCACTCAGAGTCTGACTTTTCTGAAAAATAAGTGGAATGCTACGCTTTCGTCCCACTAAGAATCCGCTTGCTCTTATCAACTTACACTCTTTGCATTAGACTCCAATCTTGTTGTTGGTTTTCCATTATTTTGTCATGCAAATGCATTTTGTCCAAGTTAGTCTTGAATAGTTTGTCTTAGAGAATCCTATCTAACAAATAGGTTCAAATAAAAGACAGGCATGAATGACTTTATAACGTTTTTCTTCATCTGCACATTTAAGAATATATTTGACTAAAAGACTTTTAAACTCTTAGACTCAAATCAGTTGATTTGGCTAATCCTTTACTGTGACAATTTTTTGTATTGGAAAAAGTGGATCAAAAGTCAAATTAGGAGACAAGTCTGTGAGCAGATGGGTCGGAGGCTGCATGACTGATGAAACTTTGCAAAGAGGAAACAATTTCTCAGTTGGTTGCACAGCTGCATAAACAGGCAGAGCCTGCAGTGCAATTACAAAACCTATACACTTAATTGTATTATATGAAACAATTTCAATTTGTTGCTGTACTAAAAAATAATGTTTTTTTTTTTTTTTTTTTTTATATGAACATTACCAAATACATCATAGTGGAAATCTGTCAGCTAATCCTCATATATCCTAGAGGTGACAAACAGAATCAACAAAAATCATAAAAATAAAACCCTGTCTGGTTAAGGAAGAAAAGGGTCCCTATTTAAATCAAAGTCAAAGTCAAAGTCAGGTTTATTTGTCAATTTCTTCACATGTGCTTGACATACAATGGAATCGAAATTACGTTTCTCACTGTCCCGTGCGTAGACAGTGAGTACATTAGACACAGTATAATCCACTATGTTGTCCTTTTTTGAGTGTTTAACTCGCTTAAAGAGGCATTGTTTTACTTCAGTCAGGTAGTAGCATGTGTGTTTCTAGGCAGAACACACAAAGCAAGCAGTGGGAGAGGCAAATATGTGTGTGCGTTTACACCTTTTGTGGAAAATAGAAGGTGCCAAGTCACGAGCTGTTTACCTTCAGGGCAAGGTCAGTGGCCCTATTTCACAGTAACACACACGGATGTTACATAATTGTGTGTAGAGGACTTCCAAATATAAGCTTTTTTGTTGTTGTTTTCATGTAATGTTGTATGCTATGCAAACAAGGAAGGATGGATTTCAACAGAAAATTGTACAAAATTTCTCAGGTCAGATTTTTTTAATGTTTTTTTTTTACTATGGCAAATGCTTACCGGTACATAAATCTCTGTTAAGAAAGAACCTTCAATAAAAATACATTGTAGGTTCATGCCACTGTGGCCTCATTACCTTCTAAGGACTTTAGTCACATGAGGTGAAGGAAATATGATGAGGTGTATGAGTCTTATAGATGTAACAGCACTGATCTTACACTTTGACCTAAAGATTAAGATCATCCTTTAGGTACTCATTCAAATCGATGCCGAGTCATACCAAAGACTAAAAATGACAAGCTTGACACTCAATCCCCGCTATCCATTTTAAGGGGTTGGATTAGAGGGTTAAACCACCAAATGGTTCCAGCGTGTGGCTGTGTCTGCAGTTCACCGCTCCCCCAGGGGGCGTGTCAAATGCTGAGAACAAATTTCACACACCGAGGTGAATGACAACTAATGGGATTTTAACTTTAAAAACTGTAAACTGTGACAGAGGGAGTGTGTCATAAAGAAATGTATTAAATCTGATGGTGTGTATTTTGTGCCTTCATATACTGTAGATTCACATACAAATTTAAAGTAGCCCTCCGGTGAAAATAATGTTTTTAAAGTTTTTGACATGTACGTGTGGCACTTTTCTTATGAAAGAGAACAAATGCTATAAGAAATTATTTCATTTTTCTGAGTATTTCTCCTTTTAAATGGCTGTCAAATCAAACTGTCGCAAAGACGCTGTTTGGATAATTGAGTTAGCTCATGCGCATGCTCCCTGAATTGCCCCGTCCAGCGAGCACATCAGCTCAGATGTGGGAGAAGAGAAGATGGCACTTTCCTGCATTACCTGCACGAATTTTAAGTGCGTCCATGGCTGGATTTTGTTGTTTGCTGCTCGTATTTAAATTTAAGTCCCAACTGTGCCGTTGCTGACACGTGAATCGTGTTCGGTGAAAACGCAGCTCAACTGTAGACCGTCATCCATGTTAGGGCAAAAAACTTCATAATCACAATTAAAACAAAACTGGAAACATTTTTATTAAAAACAATGCCGTAGGGGGAATGTACGCAATGGGTCTTTAAAAGACAGACTTAAATAAATAGAGATGATTCTTCTTATTTTTATCAATAGTATTCCATATAGGAAAGCCCAGTAAACCTAATCAATAGAGCTTTCCCTGATCAATGCAAGAGTTGAATCTATTAGCAGAGGCAGCAAAAAGGAATTAACTCCCTGTCAGGACTGACATTTAGTGAGGACTAGAAAGCTGGAATTCACTTTTATTGATCACTTTTGTTGATGCCTATATGCTGAGCCAGCATTTTGAACGGACTTTGATGCACAGGCACACGAACTTTGCCTTATACACATTTACCAAGCACGTGGCGTGAGCTAAACTCTGTATGGAAAACATGCAGGCTTAACTGGACCCATATACTCTAACCTACATACACTCTATACATTTAAATTCTTGGCCTTTGACTAATAAGACTTTAAGAAAAGTCAAATAACAATCAGTTTTTCATTTTAAAAGTCTTTGAAGTTGCAGTATTTACCAAACACTTGTTCAGCCTAGTGGTAGATCTCTGTAAATATGAATGAATGACTGTATAAAAAGATATGGATGATGCTAGTCACATGACCCATTGGTTCTAAGGTGAACTGGATTTAACTATAAATTGCAAAATATAGAGGTGGTACACTTTTCTAATTTAAAATTGAGAGATTTTAAAATATAATAGATTGATTGTGTAAAATAAATACATAAAAAAATCCCCTAGTGGTTGTTTAGTGAGCTGTCTCTGCTTTTGGGTTTTTAAACATGTCTTAAACTGAAAAAGATTGTCCCTTGAAATCAAATCAAATCACTTGACTTGTTTATAGGCAGCAAAATTACCCATGGACATTTTAAGACACAACAATGTTTTTTTGTTTGTTTTTTTTTACTGTATATATACATTTTTTCCATTTAGAATTCACACATAAAATGGCAAACACACGCCTGACCTACATCTTTACTTTGATCCAAGTTGTTCATTGTTCATTTTGCCATTAGGCAGTAGTTGATGCAGTCCTTCTATTTTTATACATTTAACAGTTCATTTAACTTATGGATCATCAGAATGTCATCTTGGGCTGAGCTCTTACTATTATTGCCATAAGCACTCATTTGATTTTGATTTAACTCCATTTGCTGTTGCGGTTCCCTGTGTCAATTCCTTGATATGATTTGCCTGCCATCTGCAGCACGTAAAGTCTGGAGTCTGTGTGCTATCTCACTCAATTCTGCCTTGAGGGAAATGACTGCAGGTCAGCTCTGGGTGTGTTTATGAGTGTGTATGTCTGTATGAGAAAAGAGGCAATCTCCGTCGGTCAAACAAGCTTAAGAAAGGCAGAAAAGGCGAAACAGAATGAAGAAAGAGTCAATTTGGGCTCTAGATGTCTGTTATTGCTTTTCACTTAATATAAAAAAAATGTTTTTAGTTTCTTGTTTGTTCACAGCTTCAGCTATGGAGTCATTAGTATTTTTTACACTTTTGTTTTTAAATAAAAATGTTAAATTGAAGCATAAAATGTATTACCTATTTTTTCAGCCTCTGTGAGATGCCAACCTGTGAACACAAAATACTTTTTAATAATTAATACTTTTCTCTGGAGCAGGAGTATTCTTGTAGAGACATCAAAGCACTCTATACCATCTTCTTCAGACTGCAGGGCACAGACTCTTCTATTTTCTCAAAAATTAACAGTAGCTCTTATAACCAAGCAGAATTTGACTTTATTTCTTCCAAAATGCTGGATGAAAATGGCGACGGTGTTGTCGATTTAAACCAGTTTGTGAGTTAGTCACAATCTTGACTATGTTGTTGCCCTCCAGAACAAAGAACTATTTTTTTTGCCCTGGTTTACTTCATTTAATAATTTAAATAGAAAAAAAATTAAAGCAACCACAACCAGGCACTACTGTTGAAAGTCCTGTGAGAAAAGTCTTGTTCTTCTTATAACCTGGTGTGTCCTATGTGCATATGGATTCTGGTTGCGTTTACTGACCTTTACTTGATTTTATGCTGTACGCAACACTCAAAAGTATGTCAAAATGTATTATTATAATTTGGGTTAGCCGCACGGCTTAATGGTCTGTCCAAACTTTACGGCTAATATGTCAAGAGCCTCAACGAGTGAAACGTACTGTGCTTCAAGATAAAATCACGGGTTGTTTTGAACTTAATATGCTATAACTGAACAATATTGAGGTATTGTGAATAAAGTTTGACTTTTCAGTTGTATGGCATTCTTATGAGAATGCCTGGTTATTCTAGATAATAGAGGCACACATGAATATCAACACAGTTGACCAGAAAACATACAGAACTTCCCATCCACAGCTCTGATTTATCAGCTGCTACCTCTTGACCCCTCTGGGCATTCTGGGCAGTATATTCATGAAACATTATCTGACTGTTTTGTTTTACTTTGCGCTCCATAACCCCTATATACTGTAAGCGTACCTTCTGAATTTGTTAATTTTGTTCCTTATTATCCTGTGAGTCTTATAGTTCGGCACACACGGCACTGTGAATTTTAACTGCATCACAATCAATTAAATGTTGTATTCATTTCAAAAGCCATAAATCCCATCAGCCCTTCTTAACATTGTAATCCTTTATGATACACTTTAATTTAAGAAAACACTGTTTATTTTTGGATTGTGCGAGTGTCTTATATAAATCTTGTGTAAAAAGTGCAACATTCAACACAATAAAGCTATTTGTCTTTTCTTTTTTTTAAAATATCAATGGATGGTATTGTTTAAGGGAGGCTTTTATTTCCTGCGCTTGTCTTCAGTGCTGTTTGGTTGGACTTTTTCTGTAGTTGTGTTGAATCTTGCACCATAGAGATAGAAGTCGAATTGTTATTTTAGTTTTTTCACTTTTCTGTAAAAATGATAATAATGCTAAGATGAAACAGGCATGGGAAGCAGAGTGGAAAAAAGCCTTTGGTTGCTTCCCTCTTGTTCTAATATTGATCCATCTAAGGATAATGATAGACCCAGTCGTTTCTCAGTCTCCCATGCTCGTTCAGCCAAGGAAAAGCACAGAAGTAGATGAGAGTTGTGTTATATAGAGAGGTGATTGTGTCCTGCATTACTGCAACCACTTTCTGCTTAAAATGACCTCTGAACATTAGATTCACCCTGCAGTTATGAGTGCAGGGAGTTTTCAGAGCTGATAGCAGCCGTGTTTCTTGTTGGTAGGGTTCAGTTTTCC
This sequence comes from Oryzias sinensis, assembly GCA_037389245.1. Taxonomy (NCBI): domain Eukaryota; kingdom Metazoa; phylum Chordata; class Actinopteri; order Beloniformes; family Adrianichthyidae; genus Oryzias; species Oryzias sinensis. The sequence goes on from CM074500.1 coordinate 15,354,500, forward strand.
ACCCACTGTGCTTGATTTGACTGAGTTTCAATGCTCTACAATAGCTGCAGTAATTAATTTCTATTGATGTATAAGTGCTGCACTTTATTTGTGCTTTTAAGCTTCCTCTTTACTGTTTTTTTTTCCTCCAAAGACTTTATTGTCCTCTTCCTTACAACGTGGGTGAAATCTGCACGGCCCTTTAAATGGAAAGACCGCAGTGTCCTATTTGTATTCTGTGCAGTAAATATTACATCCTGTAAAAGCAAAGCGCCTATGCAATGGGGTCTGAAAGATAACAGACTTTGAGCTCCTAAATGCCAAGCAGGCTAGGAGTACCTTCTGAAACGTACTCCTGTTGGGTTTGCTGTTTCGTCATATCCAGTCAGTTATAAAACATGCATAAAATCATGACACATGTTAAAAAATTTTAATAAATAGTCATTCCTTTTTTTTCTATTTATTCTTTCATTTCTGGGATTAGGAACGCTTTTGAACAGAAGAGGGTGGGTGGTCTGGAAAATCTGAAGTTGCTTCATGTCAGTTAATTATTTTAATATATCTTCCTCTTATTACTGCCAGCTCAGAAATAGATACAACAGCTTTTCTTTGTTATTCACACTCTTTTAAATCCATTGAGTCATACAAATCCCAACAAGTGACAACATTGCATCTGAAATAATGTAATAATGCATGTGTTCAACGAATCTGCGTTCTTGAACGCACTTAAGCATACCATGTTCACACTGTCGCCACCCGATATGTACTCACAGTTGGAAGAGGCTTGGTGCGAAATGCCGTAGCACTGCAAATCTTGCAAATCATGCTCCAGGCTTTTTCTTCCACAGCTCTATTCCAATACATAAAAGACTTGGTGTTAGGGCTGCACGATATGAGCAGAACTTGCGATATGCGATATTAGTGATCAATATTGCGATAACGATATAATTTGCGGTATATGAACAAATAGCAAAACAATCAAAAACATCATTACTATTTCATTGCAACGGTTTAAAAAAAATGATACTCCAAATGACCCTCGTTGACGAAGGAGGCAAAAATCTAACATAAAAGGGCTCATCTGATTGGTCAACATCGGAAAGGGTCCATCCAATTGGTCAAATGTATAAATGGATTAATTTGATCCGTTAAATGCTTCAAGCTGCCATAGGATTGTTTTAACACATTTAAGGTTACCATTTTTTGCGATTTTTGCCTATTTTTGCGATATGGATATTGCACTGCTTGATATTGCGATAACGATAAATTTGCGGTATATTGTGCAGGCCTACTTGGTGTCATATAATTCTCCTCCATGGTTAATTTTCTGTGAATTATAGAGGATGCCATCCATACAATCTGAGTCCCTTATTGGTCAAAGTTTAACTGGTTTAACTTTCAATGCGCGTTCAATGGCCACACGTTTTGTACCTAGAGCCCGTAATACATTTACACGAATTTACATAGACTTTCCATTGGAAGTAGTCACTTCAACGAACGTTGCCAAGGGTGGTGTGAACATACAATCAAATTTACTGATGGTACAGCTTCAACCTAAGAAAAAGAAGAACATAAGCTCTCAGTCTTCTTTCACCTCAGCAAAATTGATTTATGTCCTGTTGTCTTTGTCGGTTGAATTTCTGTAGGTTGGAGTTTTTCCGCTGCACTTGTCAAAGTGTTTTATATGTTTTAGTAGCTGAGAGCAGCTACACTCCCTCACAGCATTTACAATACCAGCCTTTGTCATCTACTGTTTATAATTCTTCCTGCGGGTTTTACTCTCATAAATGTGTGTGTATGTGCACTTTCCAAATAGTGTGTTAGTGCGTAGTCTGGTTTCTCTTCTAAGGTCTCACTAAAGTCTTGACATTGAGACAGTGTGTATTCACATTCAGAAAGGACTGCTGCCAAGTGCCTGACATGTCTTATGTGTCAGATGTATCTCATATTTTACAGTACAAGATGTGTGCGGGTGGTTGTGTGTGAGTTGTTTCAACTGCTTTTTTAGGACTATTTATGTTGTAATCATTGACCTTTAGGAGACCAGTCGTCCTTAACGACACATTTTGAAAGTCTTGATTCAAATTAATTTTATTTCTAGGCTCCTGGCTATAGGTTTAGGAATGGATTAAATTAACATTAGAGCGAAAATAAATGTGAAGGACACCAACATATTTGAAGATGGAATAGTTCCATAGAAGCATGACATTTGTTTTTGTGACATTTTAAAGTCTCACTCTGGTCATCTTTCGATCTCATTTAAAAGCTTTCTCAATGGTCTTTAAATTATCATTATGCTGTTTTTTAGACAAAATCAAAAAATCTTTTGCTCCTGATTTACAACTATTTATTGAAAGAAATACCCCAAAATGCTATCTTTATCTTAATTTTCTCTATACAAGTCGTCCATAATCAAATGCCACAAAAAACATGTTAAAAACACCAAAAACAAAAATTTCATCAGTGTTTCTTCAAAAACTGACCTCGAATGAGTCCTAATTATTATTATTATTTTGTTACACTGAGTGTGTATTTGTATACTCTTCTATAACTGTGAGGACCAACGCCTAACATACAGAATAACCTGCAATGGCCAAAGTTTAGCTTCATGGTTAGAGTTAAAATAAAGTTATGGTTGGGGTCAGGTTACCCTTATGTGTCATGGTTAGTTAGACTTAGGGTCTGGAAAATTGTGTCAATGGAAAACAAATACAGAGATAGCATTGTGTGTGTTTGAATCAACAGAATGTTGCTCCTTGTTTAAAGCACGAATGAATCGAAAACTGCCGACACTATTTCCTTCAAATTCCTGAAACTATTTGATCCTTTGACTAAGATTAGGCTGCTCTTACTGGAATAAAGGAGACAGATAGTGGTAGATAATTAGAAGCATGGCAGACACGCAAAAATATATACTTCACTAAAAGGCAGTTCTTATTCTCTTAGTATTGACTGCATAACATATCTGCCTTTTTCTGGATGTTGATTGTTGTGGATTTATTTATGACAGGAAAAATATGTTTGTGAATAGTTAAGATGCAAACTGAAAGATGCAGAAATGAGGATTTCATATCTTTCCAAAAATGCTTCTCTATCTAAACATAGAAAGAAACAAAATCAGGAATTATTTAATTCTGAGGCACTTTCTCTTGTCACTGTTGATCAAGACTGGCTAACAAGATCACTTTGCAAAGTGGATGAAGGAAAAAGCAAATTATAACTGTTTGTGCTTCCCCCTTGAACATTAAATATCCCTTTTCCACCGGGACCAACACCTGACCACAGTTCGCCCAAATGACTCTTGATCTAATCAAGAGCAGGAAATGGAAACAAGAGTTGGTGCACTTTTTTTCATCGTGTTATCTTTTCTTCTCTCTGTGTCTCTTCTTCCAACCCCTTTCTAAATATCCTGTCCTGCCTGAGGGTATCCGCAGGCTAAGCTATTAAAAAAATGGAAGGATGGCTAATACAGGACCTCAGAAACTATGCTGAGCTGGCTTCATGTTGTCATGGTAACTATCTATCACTGCAGGACGCAAAGGAGAGCAGTAAACTTGCTGTGTTTAACTGAATGGACGCCTTTCTATCACATTGTGGCTTTTATGTACAAATTGTTTGTGCTACTGGTAGATAAAGAAAAGAACTAAAGATTTAAATATTGGTAGTTGAAGTTATACACAAAAGAGTAGAAAAAACAGCATATTTGTCACATTTTCAGATGTGTATAGGTTATAGATGAGTCTAAAGATTATGTCAAAAAACACACAAAAAATACTATTTCCATTGTTAAAGAACGGCATAAAAGCATAAAAAAGGAGACATATACAATAATTGTTACTGATAGACCAAAAAATTGCCATGAAATGAACACAAATCGGAACCACAGAGCAGCTGACTGGAGAGTTGAATGGGCTTCTTTGCTTCCTGCCTGTTAAACTCATTTGAAAGGTGGAGAGCAAATGAAAGAGATTTGAGTTTGGTGCATAAGTGGCACACAAGAGAGGCTGACAGTGCCAACCGGAGCCATGCTCCTCTGCTAAATGTAATCCGACAACAACAGGAAGGAAAGGAGAATAAGGAGAAGGAGGGAGAGTCACCGCAGAAGCTGTCAGAAGATGTAGATTGAGAGGAAATGTCATCAGGAGGAAGGAGGGCAAAAGGTTTTTGTACAGTTTTAACTATTGAAAAAGTTTTAATAGGAAATGGCAAAGAGGAAGTGATGAATAGAGATTTAATGCGCTCTATTGTATGGTTTCCAGCTGTCTGGAGAGGCCTGCTTTGCTACATTTCCCCATGATGCCTTTGTGTGGTCAAGCTGTAAAACATTTCAATTGCTGATTCAACGCTACATAGCTCAATGCTGCACATTTTATAGTCTTTAATTAAACTCTTTCTTCAAAGTGTTAACAACTGGGCTTCTCTCAATGTTTGTTTTTCCACATTGCGGGGTAATTTAAAACTCCACGGGGTACTTTCCATCTGCAAATTTTGAAGTAATCTTCAAACTCAAAGAAAATTGACTTTACTTTGAAATTACAGCACTTTGTTGTGGTGAAATGCATCAAATTTGGATGGAAATAAAGAATTTAAAAAAGAATTGTTGAAAAAACTGATAACAGGTTAAGGTACACAACAACAATATATATATATAATTCTGACAATCCAAAATTGAAAAAAGATAATTCACCTCCAGATACAAATGTCTCAGTTTTCAGTACATTTCACAGGATGCTTGTGTTTGCTTCTTACAATTGATATCAGAGCAGTGGTTTTCTTTTCATTTTCCGACACTTTCATGGTCTACACTGCACTTTCTCTCATGCACACTCATACATCCATTGTGTTGCCGACTCGCTGAGTTTAAGCATTTAATCACAGGAAAAGAAGGGATTAAATGGAGTATGTTGCAAACACTTCCGAGGCACGGGTTGAATCACATGGAGGCCGAGTGGTGAAATGGTGTCTTAGTGTTTTACAGCTTCAAAGATCAATAGAGGAAATCATGATGACCTCAAGGGAGAGGTTGTGAAAGGATACTATAGACGTATATACAAACTGGACCAATAATCTCTCACTTTAACCCTTAGGGTACAAAATAGTGGAAATGACTATTTTGTTGACAGGAGTTTCCTCATGCCACCTCAATAATGTAACTAAATTTACCAATTTAGCAGGACAAAGTAAAGTCACTTTTTTGAGTCCAACCATCCTTTTACCCACGTGCTTCATAAATACATAGTTACTTAAAAAAAACTCCTCTCAGGTTTCATAAACCAAAAATGAAGTAAGAAGCATTTATTTGTTGCAACCATACCATACATATATTAGTTTGAGTGTAAAGTCAGGTTTTTACCATTTTGCAACCAGCCTTTAGTGGTCAATTGTGGAACTGCAAGGTTTAAGTGTGTAGCTGAGTGCTGGAGGACAAAATAATTGTTATACCACATGCAGCCTGCACTAAGGGAAAAAAATAGGTTTTATCTTTACAACCTTAATGACAAAAGAGGTTCTTACAGTAAGTAAGACAATAGACACTTGCTTTTTGAATATTATGTTTACAAGTCCATTGCCCTTTCAACTTTATTTGTACAGCATATGTCACAGAGGAAATTTGAAATGTCTAATTTGAGGAACTGGGGATTATCTGTTGTTTTGTTACACAAGTGTTTTTCTGTTCTTGTAGTTGCTTACAAAATGTTATGATATAACACAAAAGCAAAAGTACTTTTTCCAGTGAACCATTTTTTTCTCTGCATACTACAACACATGGTTATTTACTTTCTCCTTAGTTCTCTGTAGTTTGCTTTTGAAAAAAATTCAGCTGCCAGTAAAGTTTTATTGACGATTAGGGCTCTTTGCTCTGTCGCTCTTAAGTGTTTCTTCTAAAACCAATTTTTGAAAAAGAACTTCTGACTGTTCTCCCCACACAATTTCCTTCTCCTCTGTGTTAATTGGAAGACTGCAGGTTTTAAAGACCCACTCCAATGAAAATTGTGTTTTTGGTGTTTGTAGCATGTTCTTGTGGCATTTTCCCGATGATGGAGGACATATGTGAAGAAAATTCTTTCTAAAAATTGCATTTCATAGTATTTCTTTTTTCAAATTGTTGTGGATTAGAAGCAAATAAAAACATGCTGTTGGAAACAAAACTTTTTGGTACGTAGAAAATACCCTGGGCGGGCCACAAGCTCCCTACTCCGCTTTGCAACAAGGAGGGGAAGGAGGGCGGGGCTGCTTTGTGCCACAACTCAGAGGTGAATTTCTAATGAAAACAACGCAGATTTTTTTTATTTTGGCTTAAAACGGCATAACCACAAATGAAAAACCTAATAGGAATGCCTTTACAATGGATCTCAAGATGATTGGAGTTGTACTTTATTAGCATTTTATTCTCCCTAAACCACCTTCTTCCTCTTCATCAGTTGAGCATTTTCCTATGATATTCTGAGTCTTTTTTTTTCTTTCTCTTTTCAAGTTGAGGATGTGTTTTTTTTTTCCTTCAAGATACAAAATGCTAAACAGAACAGTAACAGAGGCGGTTGGTACTGTAGGAGGGCCATGGTTTAAATCGTTCTCTGAAAAGAAACTGTCGCTGGTAGGAGATCTATTTTGGCAAACAAGTGAATTCCAAATTGGAGATCAGCTGTAAACATGCGCAAAAAAAAAGACATTGGTCCAGTGTTCTCACCAAATATGCTATGTTTAAATCAGAGACAAATGCTGCATAAGGAGGTACATCTCTGGCTTTAAGCTTTCCAATGCAGATTTTAGTAAACAGTCCTGTTAAACCACCTCTGCTTCTTTATTTGCTTGTATGCATTGTCTCTGTGTTTATGTAACCAGGATTTTTTTATCCTCAGCAAGATTAAGCCAGATGCTATTTAATCTTGAAATACAAGCAGTCTTTCATTTCAGTCTGCATTATGTGTTATTTTTGACATCTTCAAAACTGTTAAAATGTGAGTTTAAACTATGAGGTTAGTTTGCCTTTTTTTGCCTGTAGTCTTTTTAAATCTGCTCTCCTGGTGTTTGAAGAGGTAGATATTCAATCAGGCTGCATGGGTGGTCCTGTTAGTTTAAAGAGGTCTTCAATGATAGTATTCAGGTGTTGTCATACAGATATAACTTTTCTTACCTTTTGTGGCCTATTTCTTTTTTTATTTTTACAGATAGAGTCTGTAGACAGATAAAAAGTTTATTGCACCTTGTTAAAGCAAAATAAGTATTGGAAAAAAGACAAAAAAAAAATAAGGAAACGCTTAATATTAATCTGGGAAATGTTGTCTTCTTTATTTTACCACATTTTGTTTCAACCTCCTTTATGACAGCTAATCCCCTGCACTTTGTTTGGTATTTGGCCCCTGCTGTGCCTTACTAAGCATGCACATTCATCCATTCTCACGTATGAGAATGAATCAAAATTACAGGCTATTAAAAAAGGGGGAAGAGGTAAATGGTAAATGGCGTATACTTATATAGCGCTTTCTACCTTCTTACGAAGGCCCAAAGCGCTTTACAGTCACAGTCCCATTCACCCGTGCACACACACAGTCACACACACATTTACACACTGATGGCGGCTCCGCTGCCGAACACTGGCGCCAACCTCCCACCAGAGGCAAGGTGGGGTTCAGTGTCTTGCCCAAGGACACTTCGACACATGGGCGTGCAAGGCGGGAATCGAACCTGCAATCTTAGGTGTAAGTGGGGAAATACTTGTGCACAGATCTCGATGAAACTCATTAAAAAGCCAGAGTCAGTAAAATAATAAAGCCACAAAGAATAATTTGTAATTAGTCTTCATGAGAAACTAATGAACTGAAACAGGAACAGTTGAACGACAATATTAAAACCTTAAATTGCTTTTGCAAGGAAAATGACTCAAGCTTTCAATACTGCTGCATGTGTTCCCTGCTTATTGGTGCACAGTGATTAAAACAAAACGCTTAATTTTTAATACATTAGAAAATCAAATTGTACTGAATTGTGTCTTCCATGTAAAGTAATTTAGGGAGGAAAATAGAGGAGAAACTGTTTTGGTACATATCAGTGCTGATCAGAAATGACACTTGTGTTATGAAGAAATCCCAATACAAAAGTCCATTTCGTAGAATAAGCTTTAACATACACATTCATGAGAGTTTTTGTAATTTTATTTTATTTTATCCTTTGTATATACTTTAACGAAAGCAAAGACATGTTGTGTTATAGTTTTTCAAATTAGGAAAAAAATCCTGATAAGGTGAACTAGAAAAATAGAAAGTTAGAAAACCTGATTTTAACCATGTAAAATGGTTATTCAATGTATTTATCTTTCTTTTTGTGACAATTCTTGTATTTTGGAATGGAATAAATACGTAATTCATTTGTATATTATAATCAGGAAAAATTAGTTTTGAAAGACAAAATTAAATAAAACAGTATTATTGAAAAATCACAATACAGATTAACTCAGAATCAAAAAACAGATTAAATGAGAATCTGAATAGAATTGATGAGGACAACTACAATCAAATACAAAATTAAAGTTAAGTTAAGAACAGGATAATGGTGATGTCAATTTGATGTATCGCTAACTTTCCTATATAAGAGGACTGTTAAGTTACATTTACTTAAACTGCTTTATGTTCAAAGAACTTTATTTAAAGAAACAAGGAAAACAGATTTATGGCAAATTTATAGCATTTATGTCTTTTACAGCCAGAAAATAAGACTTGAATCTAAGAATAAAACAGCCCAAAAGATGATGATATCAAACAACACTGCAGTGCCTGCTGCACTGAAAGCCTAATTTTCTTCTTTGGTGGTCTTCTGGAATTTCATCAAGTCTCGGTAGAGAGTAGGAGCTCTCTGTGCCGCAGTTTGGCTCGCAGCTCCAGGGGCCACTTAGTCCATTTGACCCTGCGTCATTTTCCGCGCGCCCTGCTCCCATCACGCCGTTTAGATCTCATAGATATCCTGGAAAGGATGAAGCATTGCAGCGGTGTTGGCAGCGTCAGCCTATTAGCATTCATATCCTCTGCTGCTCCTTTCCTGCACTCTTTCACTCCTGTCTCATTATGTAGAGTTCGGTTTGAACATGCAGAACATGATACATGTGCTAAATATATATATATATATATATTATACACACATTTTTTTTGTGGCTTCGCCATCTGTCACTCCTCCTCCTCTTTGTCAATAAGCTCCATTGAGTTTGTCTGGAGGCTGCAAATTGTGTGTGACTTTGTCTGATACTATAAAGATGCTGAGCTTTGCACCCTCTCACTTTATCCAGACTGAAATAACCAAACAAAAGTGTTTTGAAAGTGAGGAAATGGTTTGGAGGGAGTAAAATCAACAGGTTTTCTTAGAGGACTTTGCCTGAACTAGACTTACAATGTCTCTCCCACCGTGACAGTGGGCCTTTTACCGGTGACTTCAATAATTGATGCTCCTGCTTTTAATTTGCAGAAGTGAGGCAACTGACTGGTCGGACAGATTTAGGTTCCTGACAGCACGAGTCCATACACGGGCATATGCTCATTTGTGTTTTTCCGATAAAGTTTACAAGCTCCTTAGAGACATTTCCTGTGTAAAGCTGTGTGCGATTGTGAGGGAGTCCCATGGATTTTCCAGACTCCTTATTTGGTTAACAAGATATAAGCTACTGCAAAGAGGAATGATGGGAGAGCAAGACAGCTCAACGAGATATGGGGAGTCAAATAGATGATAGGGAAACTCCCTTTGATAGAAAATTGTTTAAATAAGACAGGAAAGGACATGATGCAAGACTTGATACACACACACACACGCACTTTCACTCGTTTGACAAAAATGGAGAGTTACTGCTGTTCAAAGCTTTTTCAGCCGCTCTGTTTTGTACTGTTCAGTAAGGACTCTTATTATAAACAGGATTTTTACAGCCCCGTTCAGTACTATCTGTATGTATGAGCAGATTAAAACAGTCACTGTGGTTCCTGGCCAAACTTCTGGAGAGCTGTAAGTGTTCCTCAAAGTAAACAGAAGCTGATTAGGGCACTTGTTCTGTGCACATTTTAAGGAACCATCCTTGGACACTTACTTGGCTTATTTTTAAAGGTTTAAAATTGATTTTCCCATCTCCCCCGCCAGCTCTGATGTCATGCTATTGTCGAATGGAAACCTAACCTGCACAAGCTTAAAGGAGCAGATTTCCTGATACACCAAAGTCTTTCACTTTGCTTATGTTTTTAGGAAATTAAAATAGCAAAAAAACAAAACAAAAAACGGTGTAAAACAAAGATTTAAATAATGTTTTTATGTTATAAATTTTTGCCAATAAGGATGACAGCCTGCTAATAGAAAGCACCTTATATTGGTCCCAAAAATTGATGTGGTAAATGTGTGAAATATAAACGTTTAGTTTTCTTTTTCCCCTCACTAAATTTAAAAAAAGAAAATAACCTTTAGATATACTAATATGAATCACACCTTTATTTTTTCATTTTTTGCAAACAATAAAGGACCTGAGTTTCCCCAGCCATTGTTTGCTGTTTTATTAGGAAATATATTTCACTACTTCATTTTGTTTAAAAGCAGATGCATTGTGGGTGTAGAAATACAGCAGCCTTGCCTTGACGTGAGAACAACACATCCACTGTTGTAGACCCATAATTCATGACAATTTAAAATTCAACTGGTTTTATTTTTAAAATTGTCAAACTGAAGTAAGTTTTCAGATTGAATTCTAATTTTAAAATACTTTTTTTTTAAGACTCCAAGCCTGAATTGCATAATAAATTGTTGATTGAGAATTGCACATTACTTTGAATTATGGGTAAAAAAAAATGCCCACACTTTTTGTTGGAACTGATACAGTTCCACCATTCAACACTCATGTGGCGCCCCCTGTGGTTGCAGTGGTAGTGACATCTAACATCTAGACCCAAAACATTAGACGGTGACGGTCTTTCCTATATTTTTAGATGCATTTCTAAAACTTAACACGTTTGTTTCAATGTTTTATCAACCAAACTTTGACATATTGTTGAGCAATAAAAATATTTAAGAATTAAAGACAAAAAGTGTCATTTAAATCCTCTAAATTGGTCAATTGTAATCTAATCTGCAATCCTCTTTTTTTTCAAGAATGTTTCTGTCTAGATTACAAATCCAACTCAAGACCATCTAATTTTATGTTTTACGTCATCCGGTTTATCTAAATTTAAAATGTAATCTGGATATGAATTAAACTATAAAAAATAGATTGTAATAAAAAGAAAAGAAAACAAGTCCACAAAAAAAGTATGATTGGTGGATTTGATACACAAAGGGTCTATTTCAAATAGACTGATCTATGTGAGTGACAGCAGCTGTACTCCAGGTGTGTGGGTCTGCTGTGAAGTCAATGTGGTGTGCAACAGTAAGTTGACTGGTTCTTGTTAGTGGAGGCCTGTTGTTGCGGTTTCTAACTAGCCCTGCCTTATTATCAGCTTTGCCATTGAAACAGCATAGTGGTTCATTAAAAAACCTCACGTCTCCCTCATAGAAATCTGTGTAACAGTACACTCAACTCTCTGCCTGCTTTTTTGGAGACTTTTCATTTAAATTTAAATTAATAAACTTACAAACAGGCAATCCCTGATGACTGGACTATTCACTGTTGAGTTTTTCTACACACACATTTCTTTTGTAGTCTGTGACCAAAAATCCACCCACCAGCAATCTGTTTCGCACAAATAAAGCAGTTCACAGACTGAGAGGGCAGAACTTTACACAAACGCACACAAACAACTCCCACTTTACCAATCAGGTCGAATTAGGGCATACAAACACGCGCAGAAGCAGGAAAAAAAAATCCACTCGTATTTTGACATTGGGGATGTAAATGTCATTTTAAGAGGATTTTCTAATGTTAGGTTGGGTTTGTATCACAGCAACAGCCATAAATACTACAAGGTTTGTTCCATTATAGTGATGTCCACTGCTTTTATTCCTCCCACAGACAAACACACACACACACGCACACACACACACACACACACACACACACACACACACACACACACACACACACACACACACACACACACACACTCACACACACAGGAGCTGCATTTTCCTTTTTCACAAGAAAGGGGTGATTCCAAACTCAAACTTTCCGATCCAAATACGCAGCTGTGGCAGGAAGGCAGGTTGCTGAGGAGAGAGGGAGTGACTGCTCTGCAACTTCCTGTGTGAGCTTGTTTCTGTGTTTCAAGTAAGGGAAAGAGCTGATGCCACGGAACACGCTCTATGGAAAACCCAAAGTGGCTGTTTCATTTAGGTTTTCACACACCGTAAAGTCAAAATCAGCAATTGGGAAAACTTTTACTTTGAAGTTCCACAATATATGTTAAGTCATTAACAGCGGCCGTCAAGTAATTAATAATGCCTTAGTTATTAAAAAAAAGTACATATATTATAGACATGTATATTTTAGTTATACAAATTTTCTTTTGAAAGAGATGTAAAAAAGTTGTTCAAAGTATGTAAACATTAATAGGAAATTAGTATTTGCATAATAGATTTATTTTATTTTTAATGGGTTGCAATACAAATGCAGATAACCAAAGCTGCAATCAGATTTCTATCGAAATCAGTTAGAATTAAGTGATTTTTGTCTTTGTTTTTTTTTGTGAATTTAAAGTCCCGCTCTAATAATCTATTGATATAGTGTAAAAGTAATCTTAATTTTGATTGTGTTTCTTAAGCCAAAAATAAAAAAACTTACATTTTTCATTTTCTAGGACATAGTTTGCAGAGTTGCAGTAGTTCTTTAGAAATTTCCCCTCTAAGTTGTGGGCGGGACCTTTGGTGCAGAATAAGCCTTCCCCCCTTCTTGTCATCCATTTGTTTCCGTGTTCCTCCACTAGCTTACAGCCCCACAAAAACCCAACCTAGCATTAGTGATGCAACAAAAACGGCGGGCAATTTTGGAGTCATTCGGCTGTACAGTTTTAAGCCAGATGCCAACTCGGACGAGGAAAACAAATTCACACGATTTGAATAAAGAAATACTCAGAAATGTAATTTTAAGATTATATCCTTAATATGTACTCTATTATGACAAAAAAGCCACAAGAGCATGTTGACAACACAATTGTCATCGCTTTCAGTTAGCACACAATTCTGGACAGTTAAACAACATCTGATCTTGCATGAAACCACATATCTGTCATCCAAATCACAGGATGAGCAAGAACCCACCAAAACTGTTTGCCTTTTGAAGTAAATGTAACCAACCAAGAGAAAATGTGAAAATTGTGTCATTTTTTTTCCATTTATTAGTCTGAGGAGTTTCCTCAGGCAGTTCCAGTAAAACATTTTCCAAACCTTGACTAAGGCCTTTCACATTAAAAGAAGAGTGAGGCAAACCGCTGATGAATGGAGAGAACAAATGAGATGCATGTGATGAAGATTCTCCAAAGTAGGGATTTGTCACAGCTGCTCAGACACTTGCTTGTTTTTTTATGCTTTGAAGCAAAGTCAGATGGAGGGCATCTCTGTGTAAGGACAGAACTGTGGTTTCTAAAGTAAAATGTGTGTGTGTGTTTGTAAGCCTTTTTGGATTGATCTAGCCAAAATGCATTTGTGCTCATCTGTGGGCGGAAAAGCACTTCAGTGTGAAAAATCTGTGAATGCTTGCCATGCAAGTGTGATACCACCTCTGTTTGAGAGCCTGCTGCTTGGCTTCGAAGTCACGCTTGTCTTCACAAGGAAGGAAAAGGTGTGAGTGAAGCTCGCTGGTGATTAAGGTAAAGGTCTAAAGAAAGCGTTACGTCAAGATTTTTACAGTTTTTTAATGAAGCAACTGCTTTAAAATAGGCAGAAATACAGCTTCATGCATTCTTGTTCTTATTGTAACTTGATTAAATCTAAATATAGTTGATGAAGCGCAGATGCAGTAAAAAGAAACCACCTCCCTCTAATATTACAGAGCAATATCAATTTCTCACGCACTTTATTACACCCACACATTGATGGATACAAATGGGACTGAGTTTGTGCAGCATCTGTCCCCTAAACACACATCACAGCTCTGGAAACAATCTTCCTTACCACTGTTGGTTACCCAAACAAAGTGTTTCCATAGCAACCGGACGGGGCGTCGTATGCCTGCATGTTTGTCATGCAGGAAGACCGTATGTGTGTATTTTCTGAGTGTTTTCGGGTGAGTGAGAGTTCAGAGTGCAGATCTGGATGATAAATCCAGACCATTATTTGTGTGTCTGCTGATGTGCTGTCTGGATATGCTGGTTTAATGAAATAAATGGGAGTGAATGCGTGTTTCCCTGCATGGCGGTCATCTTTGAGGTTTACAGTAACTCTTAATCTTTGGGTGGGATCTGTGCAAAGAGCTTCTGAAGGCATCCTTCTGACGTTATTGCTCCAGGTATGAAACTTTAATGAAAAAATTGTTTTTTTTTCTAATTATTGTTTGACATAAAGTAAAGCTACTAAAGATTCAGGTATCTTTATGATATTTTATTGTCAAAGAGTTGAAAGAACTAGAAATAATTTGAAAACTTTAAAAGTGAACTTTTATCCTATTTTCTGCTAGAAATACCACATTTCTTTCTGCTTATTCCTTGGCTGCTCTCTCAAACAAAGTGCAGAACAGAGTGCCACATTTTATATCAATTTAAATCATCGTCTGCTAATAAATCTAGCATTTAACTTGGCAAATTATTTGGCCTTTTTAACCCTTAAATGCTCTTCTTTGGAACCCCACTTCAAACCCCATCATTATTGCAATGAATCTTTACATTTTAAAAATATTGCAACATGAAGGCACCTCAAATGGGTGAAAATGGATTTTGATTGACGAATAAAAACAAAAAAAACTAAACCCTTGTCACATGGAAATTATGCTGTTTCATATTTTTGTGTAAAGTGGATTCTTTTTAAAAATCTGCATTTAAATTGATTTAAAAAAATATTTAATGGGCTTTGAAAATATATCATTTAAAACAGCCGATTATTGCAGTGCAACCCGAACAAGATCAGACATACAACAAACACACATACAGTTCGATTAATGCACATGCCTTTTAGTAACCAAGGTAAACAGTCTAAGCATAACCTAACCCTTCTACCAGCTGGAAGGTACCATCTGCAGCAGCTCTACCTTAACTGCTCCTCAGCTGCTGTGTTAGCGCCGGCCTGGTGGCCACGAGCATCTCTGCAGCCAAAAGGGGAAATCTGCTTCCCATCTGTTACTACAGGACACAGCTATGTGGCAAAATCTCCAGGGTAATGGGATAACCCCTAACATTTGAGGTGGGATTTGAACGCATTAACTTTGCTTCCATGATCCAGTCAACAGACCGACCTTTCGGAAAATGATTATAATTAAATTGTTCCACTTTTAACTTAGTATTAGTGACTCCCACCAGTGGAAACACTTTGGTCCAGGCTGATGTGTTGCATGAAAAAGCGCATAAATAGCCACTGTGAAAGCGTGATGATGCTAATGCAATGGTGGAAAGATGATTTGACACAAGTTGCAAGCCTGTGATTAGAGATAATGCTTATGTAAGGTGTGTGTATGCCATGTTCCCATTTGAAGCCCTCAAGGACAGATTACAAGCATTCTCTCAGCTGCCTTTGTGATTGCCTGTAGGGAATTTGGATGAGGATGGGGGCTTTGTTCCAGACTGGAAACAGAAGATAAACACGCATGTCTGCGGGCTCTCATTCACTCACACACACTCACATTATGGACACTCCATCCCGCTCTGTCGCTGCCATGACCTGGAATAGGAACTGCCCTGGCAAATATTACAAAGACTAACTGCTGCAATACATAGTCAGTTAGTTGGTCGGCTCTCTGAGAGGCCCCTTTGATTACTTGCTGCTACACTTATTGGTGAAAAGTTGGTTGTCTGATGTTTTATCGATTATGTGCAGTTTCAGTTTAAAGATATGTTGTTGCCTTTTTGTCATATCAGGTTCAGATGAAGGGCAAAGTAAGCCAAGTTATTAATTGGAATCACATGCCGTACAGTTCTTGTTGTGTATTTTTGAAGTGATAAATGGTTTCATTTGGATCATTGATCTGTATTCCAGCAGGTTACAGAACACGTTTTTGTTGGCATGGTTTCTTTGCTGCAGAAGTCACAGTTTTCAGTGCATTTTTCTCTGATTACAGATCTATTTTGAATTGACTAAACCTCATCAGTGCCAATCTTTTTGTTACATGATTTACTTCAGCAGCCGACATCCTTTCTCTTTTATGCTCGACTCTCCTGAAGTGATAAACTGGCTGGTTTGAAAATGCTGGCACTGAATAGACAAATAAAGAATATTTGACAAGAACTAGAGATGAAGTAAGAAAAAGTTGGATGCAGCATCTCACTTGGGTGCAAAGAATCCATATAGTGGAACTTTTAAAAATTGTGCCAGACTGTTTTATGTACTGTTTTTTTGTTTATTTTTATTAACCTGGTTTTGCACATGTAGGACGAAGAGCTGATGAAAACAGAGATTATGGCAATGTGTTGTTTAACATAATACTCCCAAAAGAAACAATCATCATATAGAATTTGCTTAAAAATTCTCGAAGTCCCACTCCGATCATTTTTTTGTTTTGCTTTCAAAGCGCTTAAAGTTGTTATTTACTTAAGATGCTAGGACATAGTCTCTGCAGAGCGGCAGTGGTTCTTTGAAAATTGGGGCAGGAGTTACAGGCTGGACTGTTGGCGTGGAGCAGACCCCCTCCCCCCATGTTTTATGGCGTGAGATTATTTATCACCACTCACATTGAGCTATAGGAGGTGCATTGTAATGCCCAACACTGTTGTTTTATACATATTAGGAGCAAACATCCATCCTCTGATGAGTGCTGCCAATAGGGGAATGTGCAGCTTTAGTTGCCTTTGTGGGAAATTGGATGGACACTCTTTGGATTAGCTCAATTCTGCTGGAATTTACAGATAATCCGTCAGATTAGATCTGATTGAGTTTGTGGTTGTTGTCAAATTTGTATTTTTGAACCATTTCTCATTAGTTGTCTTTCTTTTTTTTAATGGAGTGAGTAGGTCCAATGCCAACCCATGTACCAGAACCTAATCTGGGCCAAGTTAGAAACTGCATCCTTGTTTACATTTATGCAGCCATGATCCCATCTGTTTAAGTATCATGGAATTTGCAAAATCTGCAAAATAAACTGGTGTTTTGATAAAGGAAATATGCATTATTCTTACTAAAGGAAAACACAGTGTATACTGTACTTATGGACATTAACTGTTGGTGTTTCATCTAGATGCATGTTAGAATTTGTAGACCGTTTTGCTAAAAGATGTAACATAATTGGACTTATCAAGTGAATAGATGAGTTGATGGACTCCGCAGTTGCTGCCAGATTTCATTTGGTCAAAATAATTAAGTTCTATCTTTTTAATTATAAAAATGAACCTGATATGAAACTGAGGCTTTAAAGTGAATCAAGCCTTGATTAGCCTACAACCTGGCAGTAGAGTTTATCAGATTAATCCTTTCTCTCCAATGTGAGCTGCTCTGATAACATCAAAGATTAGGGTGACATCAGAGGTGACATCAGCTCCAGATCCTTATAGGTGCTTGTGGGAAATGCAGCTTTTTCTTCTGTTTCTCTGCTATTTTCTGGTTTCCGGGCTGTTCTTTTCTTACTGTTCTACCTTCTCTGTTGTCCCTTTCTCCACCCCTTCCCTTCCTCCCGCCTTCAGTAAAACCATCAAGGTGAAAATAATTGACGACGAGGAATACGAGAAGAACAAAACCTTCTATGTAGAGCTTGGAGAGCCTCGTCTGGTGGAGGGGAGTGACAACAAAGTTCAGGAAGAGGGTGAGCACCTGTGAACGTTGACCCCCCGAGTGTCCGCCACACTGCAGAGGCTGCATGTTTTCAACAAAAACACACCGGAGGAGACTTTTTTTCTGGAAAAATCTTCTTTGAGCTCCCGCTGCTCTCCTCCTGATGTTTTCCGACAGCGAACATGCAGCAAGCTGTGGGCCACCTCATCTCACTGCATCCATGACTCCACCTTCTGTGTGTGTGTGTGTTTGTGTGTGTGTGCTTGCGTGCGCATCTTCAATATTAAGTTTGTCATGCTTTTCGTTCATCATGCATGCATTTACCACCTCCCTCTGTGTGTGTGTATGTGTGTTGTCCCATACAGGAAGACCATAACCATTAGGATCTTAGACCGGGAGGAGTACAATAAGCAATCCTCCTTCTACATTGTGCTTGAAACCCCCCAATGGAGACGCAGCAGGAAGAACCAGACAGGTGTGACAGCCAATCAGCACAAAGAATGCACGTCATGAGTTGTTAGTGAAGTATTTGGGTTACTAACAAAACAAAACATCATCTCTCATGCATTCATTTAAAACAACTTTAATTAGGTTGGTAAAAAATGCTTTACAAGTCCCACTTGTTTAGATTTATGTGGGATCTATTGCAAAGTCTAGTGTCTCCGCATCCATTTATAACCGTTAATGTGAGCTGCGTTCATAGTTTGACTTTTATAGAGCATCGCATGATAAATTACACTTTTGTTACTGCACTAATCTGAAACCATAAATCATGCTTGGAGTAACTTCAGGAATGGTTAAGCAGGACTTCAACTATTTTATCCAACCTTTTTTTACCATGGGTAACATTAACAGTAGAATTACATCTGGACTCATTTTCTTACATTTGATCATAATAAATATTAATGTTTTTGCAAACATTTGTAACTGTAGAAAGTTCAAATTTTCTTAAATGCATCAGGAATGAAAAGCTTTCAAAAGATAAACAAACACTTTTGTTTCCTTAAATGTACCTTTGACATGCTTTTTAATTTATTTGGCTAAAGGTATAAATGTTTTATAAAAACTAAATAATGTTTATGTGATGCTAAAAAATCACAATTCCATATGCTGCTCACAGTAGGTAAAATGTATTTATCTTAATCATTAATTAAAGTAAACTAAATTATTTTTTACATGCAGGAGCTTATTGACTAATGTCCTTTTTTCTGAATTTTGATTTAAAGTTCCTTTGTTATCCACAGACAAACTTTTAGATCGTAGCTGTTTCGTAAATGCACATGACACAGATAGCATAGTTAGTTCTGTAAAGTCACAGTGCAGTGTTTTGTAAGTTTCTGGAGCAAATCAAATCAAAATGAACCTCTTGGAGCAACTTCAGTATAATTTATCTGGCTTTTTGTTGATTTACCCCATTGTCAATAAAAAGATAATATCAGAGAAATGAATAAAGATCTTCACATCTAAATGACAAAATAAACCTTATCAAAACACATGCAAGGAATTTCCTGAGTGACAAAATGCAGAACCCTTCCCACATGATCACTTTTGTTCTGCAGGCCTGTTGATCTGGGAGTTGTGTTAAACACTCAGGAGCTCTGCTCCAGCTCCACTCTTTTCTCTCGTATTCTTATTTTTTAAGTTATATTTTCCAGGGGTTTGCAAAAGGGGGGATTACTTTTGTTCCCCTCCTATCCTCTATTTACTTTTTTTTCTTATTTCTGCTTTTTTTTTATTTGCTTTTGATTCGCTGCTATCTGTTTTTGCTAGGGCTTGATAGGCTGCAGTTTTCATAGGTCATGTAAATACAAATTCATATGCAACAAGCCACCTTATTGAAAGATAAATGTAGTTAATTCATGTACAATTTGTTTTAAAAATGCCTTTTGTTTGCATAAAATAAACAATGTCTATAAAATATTATCATGATTAATTGAATGTGTAACAGATTCAATTATTTTTCTGTGATAAAATATGACTCAGGCATAAAGAGACCTAGTGCAGCGCCCCCTACAGTCCTGAGAATTCAGTTTTTAGATTGTGATTGGCATCAATCCTAACTAAATGAAAAATAAATAAATAGATAATAATAAAAACAACAACAGCAATAATAATACTAATAATAATAATACTAATAATGATACCGTTTATTATTGGTGATCCAGAATCAAAACCATGGAAGCAAATACAGAATTAAAGGAGTTCATAACTAATATCTTATAGAAATATTGTAGTCATTTTAGGACACTTGCCCTTTTTGCAACCCTCACATTTATCATTTACTTTCCCACACACTACGGTTTTCCATCACTATTTTAAAGGCAGTGTGTGTTTATGAGCCTTCAGCAGTGCTCATAGTGATCAAAGGCTGTAAATCACATTATGTCAGTCAGGAGATCAAACACCTCGGGGATCCAAATGCGCATGCACACACTGCAGTTAGTGTGTTTAATGAGTGTACTTATGAACTTATGTGGTTCTTCTCAGTGCTAAATGAGCCATGCTTAATGCATTATGGCCTTGACCCATTTGTGTTTGTGTGACTGTGCATTTGACTATGTTGTGCATGTAGTCATTATTACCAGCTCATGTTTGTGGCTCTGTCAAGCATGTTTATGTCGGCTTTTTCTATTCACAGAATAATTTTGTGGTGTGTTTTTTTTAATTTTTTACTTTTGCTGCCAATAATATTTAGATTTATTTTTTACTATCCAATTGTTATTTTTTATGCTTTTATTCATTGCGTTTGAAAATCTTTTTTTTTCTTTTTTAGAAAGTCTCATTAAAATCTAGGGTTTGTGAATCATTAAACAGTTTATGAACATGAAATTAAGTAAAGAGGGATTTGCTGTGAATTGAATAGAATTGAACTGAACTACCTACTAAATGATACAATTTGAAACGCGCCCAGTATTCCCTGTCTGTGGCTTAAGTTTTTTTTATGAAATATTTCAAAATATGTCTTCCAGTAACTCTTTTCATTTATTAAAAATAAAATCAATAAAAGAAACTGCAACTTTAATTTTTAATGTTTACATGTTCGTTTTTGAACTATGGTGACTTTTTTTGTTGCAACAACATCCAGTAAGAAGTTGAGGTTTAAAACTAATTTCTGTTCTGGTTGTGAAGGAAGCAGTCATACTAAAATCACTACCAATAATTCTCAAATTTAACAGAAAAAAATCAGTATAAAGAAGCCCAGCAACGTAAAGTTCTTCAAAAATCTGGGGTAACATCCAACTTTTTCTTCAAAGCTTCTGAACTTTCCAGCATTTCTTTTGGTTTTTGATTTGGACCGGCAGAGCCTCCGGACAGCAGGAGGCCGAGTGCGCTGAACCTCTGTCAGTCATCCGGCTGCAAAGAAAGCACAGCATTAGGACAGAGCAGTGCCCAGAGTGAGAACAGCTGAAAACACAAGCACCCAGTGGAGGGTGGTGACCCCATGTCCGAACAATCCCACATGCACACACGGAGCCAGGCATGCATGGACACACTCAGTAAGGTTATGGTTGCCCAGACTCACTCCGCTGTAACGACATACTCCTAACCGCATTGCGTTCATCCTCCATCAAAGCATGTGAAAGGGCAAAATGTACATTTGAAAAAGAAAAACAGTAACATAGACTTTAAAGCCATGATTAAATTATTTAATTTAAGGTTAATTTGGGAAGCAAAATATCACGAACTCTTGTTTATTTATCTGTAAGTTTTTAATTATGGGTTGCTACGCTACATCATAATTAACCCCAGAACTGAAGATGGTGTCAAAATATTAGCAAGTAATTAAAGTCTCCAAGCTGTCTGTGATGTGGACGTCTTCATCAGATTCCCCGAATCAGGTTCCAATATTAGTTTTCATATTTGGAGAGTTTTTTTTTTTTTTTTAAATAAAATAGATCTGCTCTGGATTATTTTTGAACAAAGAGGTAGACACATGAATCAATTTGTCTTTTGCATTAGTTATCTTGTAATCCATAACCCTTACAATTCCAATGAACAATGGAAACCAATGCAGTTGCTTTAATTAATTATCTGACAATCAATGGCACCGAGTACCATATAGCAGTCTTTGTCAACCTTTTTTGAGCCACGGCACACTTTAAACTTGACAAAAACCCTGCGGCACACCAGCATCCAAAAAAAAAAAAAAGAGAAACTCATAGTCTGTATTGATCTACAGCCCCTCCGCAATCTCACATGCATTTGTGTGATAATTCTAGCAGAAAAAGCTGGAAGTTGCAGCTGTTTTTTCTAAAAGATGTAATAAAAGTTAAGTTAGAAGATTTAAAAACTGTTTGATGTGTGTTCGTTGTCATTTCAAGACATTTAAAAACGAAGATTCATTGTGCGCTGAGACGCTGTCACTTTAACCCAATGCATCATGGGAGATGTAGTGCAAACAGCCGCCGAACTGGATGATGAACTGGAGATGGACTCACTTCTCTGATCTTCATTGTTTTGTTCACGTGTTCCACGGTCTGATACCGGATTCTGTTGAAATCTTCACCGCTAAAGACGAGCTTTAGCTGGTATTTTTGTTAGAACTGAGAGACGTTATGAGCAGAATCAGAACAAGGAAGTGAAGACTTTAACTACTTCAGATTGGTCAGACTGATGACGTGTGATTAAGCCTCCAAGAATGATTGGTGGAGACAGTTAAAGGGGCGGGACTTTTCCGAAAACGTCTGAAGCTACGGCTAAATCGTCATTCTTATCAAAATGTCTTTAATAGAATCCAATAAACACAAAGAAAAAGGTATTTTATGATCTTTCATATTCTTAACCAGTCAGTGTTTTATCAGGGCCTGTTTGGATGAACACAGAACTGATATCCTGGAGATGGGAAATGTTTTTAGATCAGTTAATGAGGGCAATTTCCCACGGCACACCTGACCATCCCTCGTGGCACAGCAAACTGGTTGAAAAACACTGCTATATAGAAACAAAAATGTAATTTCTGCTACATGAAATGTTTGTTAAAAATGTTATTTTAAAAAATGTATGCCGTTTCTTTATGAGAAAGTAAATAATTAAAAAAATGAATAAAAATAATCTCCACAAATAAATCATTAACACAAAGGAAACCCCCATTAACAAATAACTGCCTAAAGTAATTATTTGAATTATTCAAAATAATACAACAAATAATTGCTTAAACAAAAGATGAAAAAAATTATCTATGGAAGTCAAACAAGGACATGTAATGTTTTTGCTCCCAAAAGAGGGTAAACAGAGACCGAGTTTCATTCGAATGCTGGAGTAGAGGATTCCAGATGATGGCAGAATTAGCGGGCAGCAGGCTCACCATTCACTGAATAATTAAAGCATTGTTTAAAACTCCCATATTTCTCTGTGCAGTTTTAATAACAGCAGGCACATGAAACTCACTGTGAGAGACAGAGCGATGATTGAAAATCTATGCCAAAAAAAGTAAAAAAATAAAAACATTTTTCAGCAAATAAAGGACTCTAAATTACCGCTGGAAAAGAAGAAAGCCATCCACCTGAACCGTAATGGCAGATTTTGTCAAAAACCAGACAACAAAAGATGTTCCTGTGGCAAAATATTGTCAATTTTAAAATTCTGTCAGTGCGGTGATGATAGTTGTTTGAGTGAAACCTTTGCCATTGTTTTTGCATTAATTAAGAGAATGTTTTGTCTGCTTCATAACCTAAATTCTTCTTTTTTTTATTTTTTTCAGAACATCTCTGTTTTTTCATGTTGATTCATCTATATTCTAAAATGTTTCTTTCCTTCCTTTTTTTTTTGCTCTTGACTGGAACTTTTCCTCATCATTTCTATTGTTCCCCATTCTGTTTTGTATCCTCTCCTGTTACAGTCTACCTTTCATTGTTTCCTTCTTGCCTCTCTGTCCCCTTCACTTTTCTGTTTTACCTCTTTAGACCCTAGCCAATATTACAACTATAGTTATAGTTATAACCCTCTCCAAACACAGTCACAGGGCTGCAGTGAAGCAGCATTTGTAGACACCAGGTTTTGAAGAGGTTAATCCTGTCCAAGATCATCTCTTACCTGTCATCTGCTTACTTGGAGGAGCTAGAAGAAGTTTTCCCGCTAAGCTCCTCCTTTCAACTTTTGTAAAATAGAAAACTTATAAGAACGCACCCCCAACTTTTTACTAGTCTCCATCCACCTCCACTTGTGACTCTGGAAAAAGTATTTTCTCTTCAATCAGTTCTTCTTTTCCTCCATTAGCTAACCATTTTCTGTTACTCCTCTCCTACCATATTTTTTTATTTTCGTCCTCTCCTCCATTGTTCTTCAACTTACGAAAGTGTTAGGCGCCACCATAAAAAAAAGAAAAAATGTAATTAATGAAAATAATGTTGTAAAGCACAAGTTTACCAAAGTTTACCAGAATAAATTAGTAAAATTATAGGAAAAAGGTTATTTGAAACATTTTTTAAAACTAAACTTGGTCTTTTAATCTTCCATCCACATTGTTGAATAAATCCATCAATGCACCCATTTTTGGTAATGCTATAAGGCTTTAGTTTATCATAGGAATCCATTTGCCATAATCCATTTGGACGACTGCAACTATACTGCCAACAGGGTATAGTTGCCCACTCTTTGAAGGTCAAGAAAGTTCTTCTGAGGAGGCCCGGTTTCCTGCAAATTATACTCAAGTCCTTATATGTATAATAAAACAATGATAACTCAACAAAAGTCTTATTTGTGACACCAATGCTGAAGTAACCGCTTACAATGTGCTCTATACATGTCTCATACTAAAACACAAAACTGCTTCTTTCTTTGTTGGTCCTATTTTTCTTAGTAAACTGTCTTTCACCTTAATAATTTATTATTTATATCTTGTAAATTTTCAATTTATGACATAAAATTATAACTTTTTCTTCTAAAATCTTTTCTATCAATTTGTTTAGTCCCTTTTTCTCATACTTCTATGACTTTTAACACTTTGTTAACACTTCGACATTGCAAACCACACCTCCTATTACCCTTGTGCTATCCTAGGCACTTTAACATTGGGAGTTGGGTCATCTAGACCCACTATTCAGTGCTCTTAACCTTTTTTCTTCAATGATTAGTGATCTTCACTGGTGTCCATGGATTACATGAAATCTTTCCACCTTTGTCATGGTAGAGAGAACACGCCAATGTAAGGGTGGGGTCATCTAAGATAGCACAAGGGTAATACTATTCTTGTATATATATTTCATTGAAGGCTGTGGGGTGTGGTGTTGGTGGGAGGGGTATAAATGATAAATGGTACAGACAGTCACTCTGACAGGGAGAGCAGCATCTTACTCTGTAGCAAACAACCTGTCTGGATCATTTACGCTTAGGCTAACGCACAGGGACTGCAGCTAACAAGGATAAGAGCAGGTCATCTGTGTTTCACATGAGCTTCAGTCCAGGCTCTTAATTGAGTTCATTAAATCATGGTTAGCGTGGCTTTGGACATGTGTGCAACTCTGAGCTAACTAGAACAACATGGAGATGTAATTATCTCAGAAGAATAGGTCACATTTGAACAGACAGAAAACTATTAAGTCAACAAACACGTCTTTGTTCCTTCTTGGAAGGAAAGGTCACACAAAGAAAAAAAAACTGGACATATGTTCTGGACTTTCACATTTGTGTGTATGCATCAATTTTAACACCATCCTATTATAAATACAGTTATTTTTGTGAGCAACTTATTGAATATTGTATTTAAATGTCAGAATGAGGGTGACTTTGTAACTGTCTCTACGGCTGTTGAACACAGAAATTAAGTCCACTCGCTTTAAGCCTAGAATTGCAATGTAAAATAGGATAAGTAGTCATTTCTTGGATTTAATTTTGGATTTATTTAGTAACAACAATTTTTAAATGTACATTGACAACAAAGAAAAAAATAACTGTCTGCTTTATTTCTCAGTCAGAATGTCTAAAGGGGGCTTCTAGATGTAATGGAGAAGACAATAATATAGTTATTTCCAAGAAATAAATAGAACTATGTCTTAAAATATTCAATTTATGTTAGGTATTAATGAAAGGATTCATTCATTTTTTTCTTGATCAGTAAATGTATCTTTTTTTATTTTATTTTATAATATACCGGCATATAAAAAAAAAAAAAAAAAAACTTGCCCCTTTCACCCTTTCGTGGGTGGTTTCTCACTCGAGCTCGGGTCCTCTACCAGAGGCCTGGGAGCTTGAGGGTTCTGCGCAGTATCTTAGCTGTTCCTAGCACTGCGCTTTTCTGGATTGAGATGTCTGAGATCTTTCCAGGTATCTGTTGTAGCCACTCCTCCAGCTTGGGGGTTACTGCCCCGAGTGCTCCAATTACCACAGGCACCACTGTCACCTTCACTTTCCAGGCTTTCTCCAGTTCTTCTCTGAGTCCCTGGTATTTCTCCAGTTTCTCATGTTCTTTCTTCCTGATGTTCCCATCGCTTGGCACTGCCACATCCACCACAACGGCT
The DNA here is from genome assembly GCA_037389245.1 of Oryzias sinensis. NCBI lineage: Eukaryota > Metazoa > Chordata > Actinopteri > Beloniformes > Adrianichthyidae > Oryzias > Oryzias sinensis. Next base: position 15,380,731 of record CM074500.1, read on the forward strand.
TTCCTCTGTTCTTTATCCACCACTACAATGTCTGGTTGGTTCGCCATTACCATCCTATCAGTCTGGATCTGGAAGTCCCACAGGATTTTTGCCCTTTCATTCTCTACCACCTTCGGGGGTGTTTCCCATTTTGACCTTGGGGTTTCCAGTCCATATTCTGCACACATGTTCCTGTATATTATTCCAGCCACTTGATTGTGGCGCTCCATGTATGCTTTACCTGCCAGCATCTTACACCCTGCAGTTATGTGCTGGATTGTTTCAGGTGCCTCTTTGCACAGCCTACACCTTGGATCTTGTCTGGTGTGGTAGATCTGAGCCTCTATTGCTCTGGTGCTCAGGGCTTGTTCCTGAGCTGCCAGGATGAGTGCCTCAGTGCTGTCCTGTAGGCCAGCCCTCTCTAGCCATTGGTAGGACTTCTTGATATCAGCCACTTCAGTTATGGTCCGGTGGTACATCCCATGCAGGGGTTTGTCCTCCCATGAGGATCTGTCCTCCAGCACTGTATCCTCTGCTCTCCATTGCCTGAGACATTCACTGAGCACACTGTCAGTTGGGGCCTTGAGCTTGATGTACTCATGCATCTTGGATGTTTCATCCTGGATAGTGCATGGCTTCTACGCTCACTAGTCCTCGGCCTCCTTCCTTGCGGCTAGCATACAGTCTCAGGGTGCTGGATTTGGGATGGAACCCTCCATGCATGGTGAGGAGCTTCCGTGTCTTAACATCCGTGGTCTGTACCTCTTCCTTTGGCCATCTTATTATTCCGGCAGGGTATCTGATAACTGGCAGTGCGTAGCTGTTTATTGCCCGGGTCTTATTTCTGCCATTGAGCTGGCTTCTCAGGACTTGCCTTACCCGTTGGAGGTATTTAGCTGTTGCAGCTTTCCTTGTTGCCTGCTCCAGGTTGCCATTTGCCTGTGGGATTCCGAGGTACTTGTAACTGTCCTCGATGTCTGCTATTGTTCCTTCTGGGAGTGAGACCCCTTCTGTGTGGACTACCTTGCCTCTCTTTGTCACCATCCGGCTGCATTTCTCGAGCCCGAATGACATCCCAATGTCAGTACTGTAGATCCTGGTGGTGTGGATCAGGGAGTCAATGTCACGTTGGCTCTTAGCATATAGCTTGATGTCATCCATGTAGAGGAGGTGACTGATGTTGGCCCCATTTCTGAGTCGGTATCCATAGCCAGTCTTGTTGATTATTTGGCTGAGGGGGTTCAGACCTATGCAGAACAGCAGTGGGGACAGAGCATCACCTTGGTATATCCCACATTTGATGGACACTTGTGCAAGTGGCTTCCCATTGGCTTCAAGGGTGGTTTTCCACAGCTTCATTGAGTTTCCTATGAAGGCTCTTAGTGTCCTGTTTATGTTGTACAGCTCCAAGCATTCAGTGATCCACGTGTGTGGCATTGAGTCATAGGCTTTCTTGTAATCAATCCAGGCTGTGCACAGGTTGGTGTGTCATGACTTGCAGTCTTGAGCGACTGTTCTGTCAACCAGGAGTTGGTGTTTCCCTCCTCTGGAGTCTCTACCAATGCCTTTCTGTGTGTTACTCATGAATTGATCCATGTGCCTATTTATCTTGGTTGCAATGATGCCTGACATGAGCTTCCATGTTGTGGAGAGACAGGTTATTGGCCGGTAGTTGGATGGGACTGCACCCTTTGAGGGATCCTTCTAGATCAGGATCGTTCGCCCTTCTGTTAGCCATTCGGGATGAGTCCCATCTCTTAGCAGCTGGTTCATTTGTGCTGCCAGGCGCTCAAGGAGTGCTGTGAGCTTCTTTAGCCAGTAGGCATGTATCATGTCAGGGCCCGGTGCTGTCCAGTTCTTCATACCTGAGACTCTTTCTTGGATGTCTGCCACTGTGATTGTTACTGGATTCTGTTCAGGGAGGTTGCTATGTTCTTCTCTCAGAGAGACCAGCCACTTGGCATTGCTGTTATGTGCTGTCTCTTTCTCCCATATACTTTTCCAGTACTGTTCAGTTTCTAGCCTTGGTGGGTCTGCTCGGCTGTTTTGACCCTGCCACTGAGCGTACACTTTCGCAGGTTGAGTTGCGAACAGCCTGTTTATCCGTCTGGCTTCATTGTCTCTTGTGTACCTCTTTAGGCGGCTGCTCAAGGCTAGGAGCCTTTGTTTGGCAGTTTCCAGTGCTTCAGGTATGGGCATCTGGCTGTATCTCTTAGGTACTTGCTTTCTCATTGTACCTCTTTGAGCCTCTGTCAGCTTACTCACATCCTTCCGAGTTGCCTTGATTTTGGCCTCTAACCGTTGCTTCCATGGTGGGTA